>JAHHFK020004017.1:0-80974 GCA_024533555.2 Aedes koreicus | reverse complement strand
TACGTCAGAGTACCCTTTTGAGTTGGCAAACCGATTGTGATACTGGAAATCTAGGACGGCTGTTACATTCCATCGTTCCTATTGTTCATCAAGGCCGTGGTTTAAGGACCTGCACGTTAGCCGGGCTTTCATCCGTGTGATGAGTAGACTTCCCAACTAACATTGCCAAAACCATCCAGCTTTATTAAGTTTTATTAAAGTTTTATGAAAGCCACTAGAAATCAATTCGGCTTTATTATGGCAGCAAGAGATACCAATAGGTTTCAAATTTTAGTCAGGTTAATAAGAACCTACACAGCTTCTTTACAACGATCTTAAAGCCTTGACTTCTAAAATTCCTTTTACTCCTATCAAAGGTTTTATTTTGACTTTATTAACTCAAAAAATGCTGTTTTGAAATGCCGTTTTAGGACTCATTCATATTATCTTATTATTTTCAGTTGAAAAAGCATTTTAAAACCATTTTGCCTCCAGTAAATGCATTAAACGGCTAACTGGCATTGAAGAAAGTTACCATGCGACCAGATAGTTTTATAGTAGCCATTGCTAAGATAAATTGGCTTTTTGGCAAAACTGTGATTTCTTGCAATCGCCATATTGAAATATATGAAATAATTGAAATGTGGAAAAATAAATACACCAAATTTTAAATGTAATACAATTGAACTGTAGATCTGAGACAAACTTTCGGTATTCGTTTAGATAACCTTATTGGATTCCATCAATTTTCAGGAGTTTCATGGTTAATTTACGGAATATATTTCTTTGAATTTTGTTTTTGTTGTTGTAAACTCGCTTAATTTCCAAGGCGCATTAATTTTCAGCTCTTATCGTGCCAATATTCACCATACAATCAAATGCGCATATGATTTGGAGCATGATACGCTATAAAAAAAACTCAATTTGTTTTATATATTTTGCAATCAATCATAATTTTCCGCAACAGAAGAACTTTTTTCTTAGCCATTATTTACTGTTGAATGAATCAGAAGAGCAACAAAGCAAAACAACAAAAACCAACCACGATATCGCCGTGAAGTTTGACAGCTGTGGCCATTCAGCCCTATGCTGGTTTTGATGGCGGCCAATAGGTTTTATGATGGTTCTCAAGTGGTCATAACATCTTTCACTAGAACATTTTCAAAATCTTTATGGTCTTAGAAAGGTTTTATTAATTTGTTTTCACAACCGTCTATAGAGTGGGCCACTTTGTACACATTTCGGCTTTAAAGATGCATAGAGGAGGTGTTGGTGGACAAAACAGTTTTGAATGTAGTGTCATCAACAAAGCCGGGAGGAGTGCTATACGGCTGGAATAGAACTGAAATTGTTACTTGGGTTATGTCCAACCACTACCAGTTAGATGCACACCTCTATCGCATCAACCTCGTGGACAGCAATCTTTGCCGGTGTGGAAACGGTTATGATGACATCGATCACGCAGTCTGGCAATGCACGGATAATTACGCCGCCAGAGTATGGGCTTTTGAATACCCTAGAGGCCCAAGGAAGACAACCTTATGTTTCTATGAGAGATGTGTTGGGATCTCGCAATCTGTGTTATATGAAATCGATTTATGTGTTTCTCCAAATGCCTAGTATAAAAGTTTTATCTACTTTTGTCTTTTTCTCCTTCGTTATTTATTAGTTTGTGTTTGTTTTGTTCCGATATCTGAGGAGTCTCATCGTCGCCCAATGGTAACCACTACCAGCCGAACACAAAAAGGGAGCCCAGACCATTCCGCACATCGTTGAAGTGCTGGCGACAACTATCTGATGAGACTACAGCATTTAATTCTCAAGTTCCTCTGACCAATCCATCCCCTAAAAAATTGTCACCACTTTTAACCTCTGGTAAACCGCGAGTAAACGGCCCAAGTCTACTAACGCTAGTATTAAGTCATTCATTATATATATAAAAAAAGAATTATTGGCTCCGTAAAGCTAACTTTCTTAGAAAAAAAATCTTGTACATTTAGGTCTATTTGTATGCACATAAAAAGAGCGGCCGTTTAGATAGAAATTTTGGTCTATTCTTAAGTTTTCAAGACCATAAAAAATCGAAATGGTAACATTACGTTAAAATAAGATGAGGAACACAAACTGACATTTGCCAAATGCTGCTACCGTAAATACAAATTCAAAAGCTTCTTCATGCCAGTTTTGTTCAAATTACCGTCAAAAAAAGTCAAGATGCGATGGTAAAATTTTATAAATAAATAAGTTCAATTGCATGGATTGTCATGCTAAAAATTAGCTCCATCTCATCCTGTATTCCTGGGATCACGGTTGACGACCGACTAAATTTCAACTAAACAGCCACGTCGACTAACATAAAGGGAATGCTAGATTTGGCAGAAAATATTGGGATATTTCAAGTGAATTTAAACCAGATAACGCCTGAATCTAGCCTGAATGAAAGATTGCAAACATTGTTGTATGGCGCATGAAAGATTGCAAATAATTTCGTTGTTTACGCCTCATTTCGCTTGGAATTAAACATATTTAACAAAAGAGTGTGTCTAAACAGATAGAAAGAAACAATTAATTTTCTGCGTTATCTAATGCACATAACGGGAATGCTAAATATGGCATTAATTAACGGGATGTTTCATGTAAATCTAGGCCAGATATCGGAATCAGATCTGTTGTATGGAAGATTGCAAAACATGTTGTATGCTGTATGAAAGATTGCAACATTACGCTGTATGAAAGATTGTTGTTTACGCTTGCTTTGGCTTGAAGTTAAACGAGAGGAAATTCGACGCTTCTGTTAAAATTCATTATTTTTTTCTGTGTATGGCTTGCATATGAATTTATTAAGCCTTACACGCTAAGATGAGAATACCTAAAGATCGTTAAAAAGTACCGATAATCGCTCAAAAGTGCACATACGCAAATTATGCGTAAACACATGTTACCTAAAATTGGGTAATAGTATTAAAGGAAGATAAACGTTAAAAATTACCGATATTTTTCGATACTTTTTACTGAATATTGGGTATGTTTTTGTAGTTTTATTTTATAGAATGCTTCAAAAAAAGACATGAAATTTTACAACTTATCCATTCGGATTAGTATTCCAGATTCAGCACTTAAGAAGAAACAAATGTTCAATTGTATTAGAAAATACATTTTCTTTATTCAAAAAAAGTTTTAATAAAGTATGGAGGAATCCAAGTAAAGCTAAAGTGAGGTTAAACATCGTAATCTAAAACTGAAATAGATAATAACTTTGTAGCTATTTTTTAAACTGTTTGAAATTGGTCAGTATCGCCATTATCGACGATTTTCTGGTTTTACTATCACCCATTACTTTGCAATTACAGCTCAAAAAATCATGTTTTAAGAGCACCATCTACTACGTATAATCGTATAACCTCACTTTTACCTGGATTCCTCCATTATAGAAATATTTATTCCCCATCGACCCAACATTATGACACGTTCCTTTATTCGCTCCGGAGTGAAGCCGAATTGCACATCGGGATTCACATTGGTCCACAAGGATCCGTTGGAGCTAGATTGAAAAAAGGAAGTAAAAGTTATTGCTTCAACTATTGGGATATGAATAAATAATTTGTTGAGCGATTAGTAAAAACAATAATTACGTTTTCGCTTAGAAAAGTATGGCGTCCGCGTTGCTTCAGTGACATTTATTCAATTTTGGGTAAATAATAACGTCCAACTTTGGAAAAAGAACATTACCCAAATGTCAGTAAAAATTACTGTTTTTTATCGTTAAATTTTACCGATATTTTGGGTATCGTCAATAATGCCTTATTTTAGGTAAAATAAATACCTAATTTTAGGTATTCTCATCTTAGCGTGTACTTTTTTATATCTTTTTTGGGATTAATAAAGGTTTAATTTTTGGAATAAGTTTTGGGATAAAAAAAATGCTTTTTATGTATATATCTCTCAGAGGTTTTTTCAAAAACGGTTATTTTGACACATCCGAATGCAAGCGAACATAAACCTAATCGCAGATACAACTATGGATCTACTAAAAGAAAACCAGATCTCTAACAGGTGTAAGGGTTTGGTTGGGATGATTAATAAGAAAAAAAGACAAATACAGAACAAGATTCCCCATGAACATGTAATCCATTGACTGTTAAACAATATGCCCAGGTTCAGAAAATGGCCTTGCCCTTGCGGATTTCCTGGTGCCCCCACAAAATTTATTTCACCACAAAAACATCTGGATTAAAACTTACTTTTTTTTTACATCCCAAAACCCAAAAACACAAGTGAAAACCACACCCACTACCACCCCCCCTATTTACCATAACAGCTACCCCTTCGAAAGCAATTTATTCACGCACCACCGATTGAAGAAATTCATTGCATCATTCGATGTCAAAAATGTCATCGTCACCGCCATTTCTAGCAATAATTGCGAGACTACCATCTTTTTTGTTCCTTCTTCTGAAGGTGAATTTCAAATTGCAATTTAGCGTCTTGTTGCCCAGAATATATTGGTTTGGATGTATCACCGATGTGCGAAATGCTAATGAAGATGCAAATAATATGCAACACGCATGTCGGTGATCCATCAATGCCGAGCAGTGCTGCCAGGCCATGGGAAACCAATCGGTGACACTGAAGCGGCGTGCATGCCATGCCATGCCTATCGCGCTTCGATCTAATCGCACAACCCACTTAGAAACAGCCATGTATGGGAGGATAGAACGTTGACAAGGAATCACACACGATGCCGGGCCGAAGAGAGGAAAATGTCAAAAGTCAAACTGTAGGTAGGTACCGACTTTCTGTGGCGCACGAGCTGTGTATTGATACCGCGAGAAGATGCGCGTTATCAGGTATCAGGTTGGTTGGCTCAAGAGCCACGGCTTGCAACGGCACGTTCCCCTCTTAGATGGGAGAATTGTGCCTAGCCACAGGAACCTTTTCATCATTACCCGACGATAAGGAAGGAAAGGTTGGAAAGGAAATAAGGAGAAGGAAAATAATGATAATGAAAAAGGAAAGGAGCGATACTTTCGGGATATTATCATCCCTGAAAGGTCAGATTTTGAGTCACAATAGCCTCAGAGTATTTTATGGAAAGATAATATTGGGTTCTAGGACTGCCCAATTTGAGATATTAAAATTATGATAAGTAATTTGCATCAGAGTTCTTTTCCACATCGGGAAAAGAATTGAAGAACATTTTTTAGGTTGAGATTTCTATAATTAGACTCATCAATAATATGACGACCGAAAATACTAAAACGTAGTTGAGCAATTGCAGGACAATTGCATACTAGGTGGAAGGGAGTCTCATAGTCAGCTTCGCAAAGCTCACATGCAAACGACTGTGCACGTTGCATGTTTGTCAGATGATAGTTCAGATTACAATGACCCGTTAGAGCCCTAACAAGGATACTACAGTTATTTTTTGAAAGATTTAATAGATAATTGCTGACTTTGGGTGACAGCGATGATAAGTACAATTTCGTCTGACGACAAGTATCAAGATCTGTCCAGAGCTTATTGTGCTCAGAAAAAGCCCAAGAAGAAATTTTCTGCTTAATCCAGCATGCTGAAATGGGCACAGCAGGTTCAGGACCTATGAAACTATTTGTGGCACCATCACGAGCGAGTTCATCTGCCCATTCATTGCCAGCAATACTTGAATGCCCCGGGACCCATAAAAGATGGACAGCATTTAATGAGCTAAGTTCTTCTAACTGAGTCCGGCATACTATGACCAGTTTTGATCTGGAATTATTTGAGCCAATCGCTTTGATAGCAGCTTGACTATCGGAACAAAAATATATTATTTTACCCATTACTTTTTGTTGGAGGGCCGCCTGCACTCCACAGATAATAGCAAAGATTTCTGCTTGAAAGACTGTGCAAAAGCTACCTAATGAAAAAGATTGTTGTAACCTCAACTCACGAGAGAAAACTCCAGCTCCAGCTTTACCATCAAGTAGAGATCCATCAGTAAAAATAATAACGTTACCGGCGATCGTCCTCTCAGTGTGCCCCGAGACCCAATCATTACGCAATGGGAAAGAGATAAATATATCAGCATTTGGAAAACTAATAGGAAGTGTTACATCGCTCGAAGCTAGAACAAACTTATCCCAATTTATTAAGTGTGCCCATAAACGTGTATGAGACCTATTATTGTTTGCATCATGATGCCAAAACCCATTTGCCTGTAAACGGTATGCGCAAGAGTAGGCTTCCTGTTTCAAGAAAATTTGCAATGGTTTGATATTGAAAAGTGCTTCTAGAGCAGCAGTGGGTGTAGTTGAAAATGCACCAGATAGTGACATTAGACACATGCGCTGAAGGTGATTCAGCTTTGTCTGGATAGTTCTCATCTCACCTTTCTGCCACCATACGAGGCACCCGTAAGCTAATATTGGTCTAACAATTGCAGCAAAGAACCAGTAAATATATTTTGGTTTAAGACCCCAGGTTTTACCTATAGTTCGCCTACATTGTCCAAAAGCCATACATGCCTTTTTGATTCTAGAGTCAATATGAGCAGACCAATTTAACTTAGAGTCTAAAATAACTCCAAGATACCTTACTTGGTCTGTTATACAGACTTCAGAATCAAAGAAACGAAGTGGACGAACTCCGGTAATCCTTCGTTTTTCTGTGAATAGAACAAGTGTTGTTTTGTTGGGATTTACTGAGAGTCCGATATCACTACACCACTTTTCAGTTTCTCTTAGAGCCTGTTGCATCAGGTCAAAAAGAGTACTAACACACAATCCAACAATCATTGTAAGGTAGTCATCAGCAAAGCCATAAGAAGGAAATCCCAAGTTGTTAAGTTTACGTAATAGACTATCTGCTACGAGATTCCATAGCAGAGGTGATAGAACGCCTCCCTGGGGACAACCTTGAATACATTGTCTCCTTATATAGGCTCGTCTCAGTGACGAGTTCAAATAACGATTTTTGAGCATCTCGTGTATCCATGTTACGATAACAGAGGGCACACCATGAAAAAGTGCAGCTTCAATGATGGCATTGAAGGAAACATTGTCAAAGGCGCCCTCAATATCTAAGAAGACTCCTAAACAGGATTGCTTCTGTGAAAAAGCCTTCTCTACATCATGGACAACGTGGTGCAAAAGGGTTGTTGTAGACTTGCCTCTTTGATATGCATGTTGCATTTGATGAAGAGGTTGTCTAGAAAGAGTTTCATTTCGAATGTTATGATCAATAATTCTTTCTAAACACTTAAGCATAAAAGAGCTCAGACTGATTGGCCTGAAACTTTTCGCTTCATCATACGTCGCGCGCCCCCCTTTTGGGATAAATTTAACATTTATTTCTCTCCAGGATTTTGGAATGTAACCTGTAGCAAGGCTGCAAATGAAAATTTGTTTTAATATATTTTTAAGATGATCAAAACCTCGCTGAAGTAAACATGGATACAGCCCATCTGCTCCAGGAGTCTTATAAGGTGCGAAGCTATTCAGAGCCCATTTGATTGATTCGGGTGTTACTAGCCTGCGAGCTAACGCCCTAGATTCATAACGAGCACAAAAATGTTCAGGGTCATTGAATGGTTCCAGTTCTGAACATCCTGGAAAATGTATTCGAAAGAGTATTTCTAGCACCTCGTCATCATTATTATTAAAGTTACCAGCTTCGTCCTTAATACTGTTTACTTGAAAATCCTTGGATTTAGCAAGAATTTTATTGAGTCTGCTGGTTTCATTTACACTTGATACATTTGTGCAAAGGTTTTTCCAGCCCTGTCGTTCAGAGGACTTTAGAGCTTTTTTATAAGCCTTTCGAGCTATTTTGAAACCGTCAATTCCCTCTGTTCGACGTCTATTCCACGCCCTTCTACACATTTTACGTAATTTTGTGAGTTCGTTGTTCCACCAGGGTGTACCCCTAGTTGATTTTATTGTTCGTAATGGACATGCTTCTTCATAGGCCTCCATAATATAGGATGTTGAAATCTCAACGACATCGTCTAAGTCATTTGGGCTTTCAATAGAAGGGTGAAAGCCAAAAAATTTTAATGCAAGGATATCTGAGTAAACGTTCCAGTCTGTATTTCTAGGGTTTCTGAAACGAGAAACTTGCAGACTACCATTTAAGTGATCAAAGAATATGAACCTATGATCAGCCAGAGATTCCTCTTCAGAGACTCTCCAGTTATTGAATTCATGTGTAAGTTTATTGGTGCAGAGGGTTATATCTAGCACCTCTTCTCTGTTTGATTTGAAAAAAGTTGGAGTGTTACCTATGTTTAAAATACTTAAATTTGTAGAACATAAGTACTCCATTAGTTCCAGGCCCCTCGGATTGATATCCGAACTCCCCCAAATAATATGATGGGAGTTTGCATCGCTCCCCACAACTAATGGCAAATTATTTACATCACAATGAGACACAACTTTTTTCAAGTCCTCTGTAGATGAAGCCTCATCATGTGGAAGGTAAGCTGAGCAGTAGATATATTGTTTGTCGATATTGTCAACATTTACGTTTATTGATACAACACAAATATCCCTAGTGGTTAAGCTGGGAACAAGAGTGCCATTTATAGCATTACTTAAGAGTATACATGCACGTGGCATGATGCGAGGATTTGTCATCCCTTCTTTACTAAAAGTAACAAAATTAGGATTAACTAGATTTCCAACATAGAATCTTCCATGACGGAAGTATGGTTCTTGGACCAGCGCTATGTTGGCGGTACCTGTTTGAACTATTCGGCAAAGATTTATGGCTGCTGTTCGTTTGTGCTGGATGTTAACTTGTGCTACCTTAATAGTCGACATACGTTATCAGAGTATGACAAGGCTTTCATCCCACAACTGAACAACTGCCAAAACATCAATTGCATATAGGTTTTTAGTTAAAAGTAATATAGTTTTAACTGTGTTTGTTTCTTGATGAAAAGGAAATTGTTTGAGTAAAATTATTAGTTCATTCTTTAGCATATTGATTAAAACAGGTATTTCAAAGTTATTCCCTGAAAAACATACATACAAACTTAAAAATCCCCATCGAAAATGAAATATAGGTGTTATTAAAAGATGCATGACTATTTGTGTAACTGTGTTGTTTAAATTAGAGACTTTTAATTGATTAATCCATACCTTGAATGAATGTATAGCTTCCACTATGTCGCTAAAAAAGTAGGCTGAGACTATGTAGAGTTCAGTTTTTCCACATCTGTTGGAAACCTCTATGGTGGCTGCAAATGTATCCTTTTTCGCGAATTCTGTGAAAGAAATAATCTTAACTCTCCCTTCAACCAACGTTGCAGCTCTACGCGATAGAGTTGTGTGATCATAAGACAACTTACATGATTTAATTATGTTTTCCAAAAGTATGTATGTGAATGACCATGTTTTATGAACTAATATTGCATTCAGCTCATTTTGTACGAATCTCGTGCATAGGAATCCAAAATTTCCCTTTACAGTTCGGAGATTCGCATTTCTCATGATCATGATGATGTTAGCCATGTTTGTGGTTTTTGTCGCTTCTAGGGGGACTCTTATGTTCCCTCACATTGGACATGCGATTTCCTAAACAATTTTCGACGTTTATATCCCTATATTGGGGAGTTAATTCTGCGGAGTTAGCTTGATCCGAAACTGAGGGAATGGATCTGGCAATGGTTTGATCAGTGGCACTTGTATTATGACCTGTAACCGTAACCTTGTCTACTTCTGGGACTTCCTGGTTGGATTTAAGACCATCCTTACAGGCAACCCCAGACTCTAATGAGGTTTTATTGCGGTCACAGCTCATCTGCCTTTGTCTCCCACAACCGCCACCGCTCGTGTTTCCTCCATCTCCCTCATTTCCACCGATAGTCGGTTGAACAGGTTTCTTCGGAGGTTGTTTACGAATCTGAGCGTTACCGAATTTGAAGTCAAGAACAAAATTATTATTTTTTATTGTTTGCAGAGAAATACCGTCAACAAGGAAAGTGAGTTCTACGTGTTGTTGGTTAATGACTTTGCGTCGGAGTACTCTCCATGCATCGATCACCAACTGTTCGTTCTGACTCTCCAGCAAGGCGAGAATAGTATCATTGCTATCATCCGCGCTTCGCGGGAAAAACCCAATCAAAGCATCCGGTTTTGGAATGAATTCATCGTCGATCGTAACAAGTTCAATGTCCCTTCCAACAGAAATGGTTGGAATTTTGGTTTTCAACCATTCAACCGTTTCCTGATTTTTGCAGAGAACAACCAAAAAACCAGGCCTAAATTGACAAGTACCAAATTTAGGTTTTAACTTTTGTTTTCTCTGCTGAACTACATTTGTTAAAATTGCTTTCTGAACAGTAATTAGTTGATGCATCGTAAGTTCTACGTGAGGGTAGTTTATTGCTAGAACTCCTACCCTAACGTAACTGGTAACTTCTCTATAGGAAGATCTATTCGATCCTACTGCACTCCCCGAAGAACCGGCTTTTGCTGAGTCGAGCCGACGCTGTACCGATGGTTTCACCGGAGGTTGAGAAACATTATTGATACCAGAGTCCCTTACCTTTTTAGGGGTTGGGTTAGTTCCACTGCTGGTAGATCCGCTTAAATTAGAATCCCTAGGACGTTTGGAGGAGTCACTACTAGGCGTCATCTGTTTGGCAAGAAGCGGGCTTCTTGGGCGCTATGGCCACTTTGAAGCAGACGTTTGAAGCGCCTAACACCCGCACCGCTTAGTTTAGTTTTCTTCCCCTTTGGTGGGACTTCTGTCTCTCCCTTACCTAAAGAGGAATCAGGCAAATTATGCAACACTGTTATATTGGTATCATCATCCAAATCATCATCAACTACACCAACAAAGTCGTCGTCCTCCTTATCCCGATTTGGAGTGTTTAAAATTGATGATGAGTACGAAAGACCATCAGAATCGTTCTGATTCAGATCAATACCGTCATCTTCCCGATCAATTTCCATGCTGGCCATGGATGCAATATATCCACTGAAATTTCACTGATAATGAAGCAGTATTGTATAGCGAACCACTATGCACAGAGTAAAAACATATCAATTTAATTGAAATTCTATTTCTGAACTACAACTACTATTCAATAAAAGACCGACATGTGATTATAAGCAGTAAAGGCTTGTATTAAAATAAAACGATTGCATTTAAAAAAGTGGACAAAATTAGCCGATTTTTAATAGGTTTACCTTCACCCGCACTGACAAACTACCCATGCAGCATCAATCGTAGTAACCCATGAGACAAAATTTGACAGCTATATCAGTCGAACTCTAACCGTGATGGCAAAAACAGTGAAGCAACTCCGTTCAGAAGTGTGCGCGTTCAAATAACGGCACCCCACCGCGTCGAAAATGGACATCGTGTGGCACTACAACATCTTGGCACTATTTGACAACAATCAGAGCATCGAAAGAAAGCCCGGTTCCGGACGGCCGACGACCCTGAGTGACAAGAAGCTCCAAAGGATGCTGAAAAGGAAGACCGAGGGAAAAGTGGCTACATCGCTGCGTGCGCTAGGCCGGGAGATCGGTTCAACCGGCCGAGCAGTGAAAAAGTACCTGGCGAACATGGACATACATGACAGGAAGCGGAAGTCACGTCCACCGGTTTCGGAGCTGCAGGCAATGACGCAGCGGCAGCGGCTGAATAAGATGGTCAACTCGATTTTCCCGGTGAATCACGACGTGGCGGTGGTGATGGACGACAAGACCTATCTCACTCTGGATGGCAACGACTGACAGGGCACTTCGTATTTTACTCCCCCCATGAAGGAAGTGAGCTCCGAGATGAAGTTCATTTCACACACCAAGTTCCCCAAGAAGGTGCTGCTGTGGCTGACAATCAGCGAGAAGGGGATATCAAAGCCGCTCTTCTTTCGGTCCGGACTGGCCGTGAACGGGGAAATTTGTAGTACAAAATGCCTGCCGGAAGTTGCGTCGTTCATCAAGAAATACCATAAGGGCAAAGACGCGGTGTTCTGGCCGGATCTGGCGTCGATCCACTACTCAAAGCGATCGTTGGAGGAGATGGAGCGGCTGAATATCGATGTGGTACCCAAGTCGGCGAACCCGCCCAATGTCCCCCAGCTGCGTCCCATCGAGAATTTCTGGGCCAACCTGAAGCGTTAGATCTACTCCAACAATTTTATCGCGAAAACTGAGGAGGAATTGATAAATAAAACGAATAAAGAACTTAAAAGCATGCCTACACGAATGTTTTCGTCCACCATGGCAAATGTTCCGGTCAACTGCCGGAAGGCCGCTCGCAAGGGCGTAGAATTTTTTTTGCAAGTAAGCTGAAATAATTATTTTCCATGGGAAAAACAGCAACAGCCATTATCAGTCTTAGCTTTTTTTTTATCACCATCCGAAAAAAAAAAAAAAAAAACAAAACAAAAAAATACAAACAAAACTTAAACATCACAAAATAAAACACACAAAATACCAACAAACCCAAAATCAAATCACAATTACTTCATTTTCCAAAATAATATACACCTAAACGCCAGAGCAACACCACTAACAAACTAAACTACTCAACCAAAAATAACATTTACCATTTGCCACCCTTACTCAAACTTCTCTTTTTTAGCATTTGAAGCTTATTGCTTTCAAAAATTTGCTTATTGCTTGCTCTCAACTTAGTGTTCTAAATGCACTTCCACAGTTACTAATTGAGAGCTTTCGAAGCAGGTACCATTTTTGCATTAGTATGATTGTGTGGCAATTGCATTCATACGCCCAGGGAGTCGAGAAATTTCCCTTAGCTAAAAATTTCTAGACCAGACAGGGAATCGAACCCAGTCACCTCCAGCATGGTGTTGCTTTGTAGCTGCGCCTTTACTGAGCTAAGGGAGGCCCCTATCTTCAAGACGGATGTCAACGGTATATTCGCAAGAAAAACTATGGAAACTGCTACCAGTTTTCAAGACAGCGAAAAATCGTTTTAATAAAAGGAGTGAAAAAATCATCTACGTCCTAAAATTGTGTACCATATTGAACACATAATGCAACAAACGGTTTTATACAGTCTACGTCAACCATGCGATCGTGTCTTTTACACAACCCCTTCTGATTTTTTTGTAAATTTGATTCAACTAAACCCACATTCATTCTCCGGTTTCGAATTGATTCTCCCGCCAAAATTATTAAATTGTCATGCCAAGTTGAGATTCAAATTTATTGATCACCAATTCCCATACATCAACAAGAAATTGTTTTATTAACAAGACCTTGCAGTGTCTCCTGGATATCAAGCGTTATCAAATCAACGCATTCCTTGACAGCCGGCTTTCCAGGCTGAATTATCGATGAAGGAATTCCAGTCAGGCTCGAAACGCCGTTGACTACGTTATTCAGCAGATTCGGCATGTCGTTGAAGAACTGAAATACATAGAACCTGTGATGATAATCATTCAAAACTATGCATCAAGGAAACATACCTTCGCTACGCAATCGGTAGAACTCGATGAACACGAATTCAAGAGGTTAAGAATTGTTGTTACGCCGTTCTTTCCATTGGTGAACATTGCTAGGGTAGTGTCAGCTACCGCCTTAAAATAGGGAACCGCAAGGCTAATGCATTGTTGCAATCGACCGACTGACGTCTGTGGCTGCACCAACTGTGAGGCGAACTTCTGGACACAGCTTTGCCATTGCTGTGAGTAGAAGGTCGTCATGGTACTCAGAATATTCTGCACCACCGTTTGGGCCGGAATCATCACATTATTTGTCACACTTTGTTTGTAGTCATCGGCGAGGTACGACACATACCATTTAAAGTTAGCCGCTTTTACGAGCTGATTCGCTGTTCTTTTCAATTGATCCATAGTGAGATTCAAATTCGGATATTGGACCCATAATACGAAAAGAGACTGCTGTATGAAACCATCGATATCGTCTAGACCTGCCAGGACACGGTTTTGTTGCTCGATTATTGATTGATTCATCTGCGTAGCGGCATCGTTGAGCTGGGCCAATCCGGTCTGAATGGCTGCGTAGTTTGCCTGCGATAAAGCGTACCAATCCAGCGCAAGGGTTGTGCTAGCCGAAGCGAACGCGAGTAGTGCTATCAGATGCAATTTCTCCATTTCGAAAGTTATCCGTTCACTGAAATAAGAACGTGACATTCTTATCTTTTATACGGACAGCTAACACTAAATTACTGTTTACACATCTGTTAGGAGTAAGTCCAGCTCACGGGAAGCATGCCTTACGTCATGCTGAAAGATTATTATTCAGTCGTATATTTGTGCATTTGAATTTGATAATTTATCTTGCCTTAATGTTTGACATAGGAAAAGACAAACGTGAACAGAGCACGCAGAAAGCTTTCCTGCTGAAACAGCAACTAAACAGGAGATGTTTCCTTCATGTCAATTCATGTTGGTGCTATTGTCTCAAAACTGTGGCTCAAATATTCCATCTTAGAAAACAGTCATAAGAGTACGCACATAATACTTATTGGCAATTTCCCTTAATGAATCACACGTGGTGTTTCGCTTGGAAATGGGCTCCAAAGTATGGTCGTTGATATGCACGGGATGTAAACATTAACACAGAGCAGTAGGCAGAGGGAGTGGACCAAAGTTTGCCAAGCAAAAACCCCCAAACAATCCGGCAACAGTTTCAGGAAAAAAAATCCATTTCGAAATCCTGTGAAATTCTTGTGGATTACTTTCCAATTGCTACAGAAGATCGTGTGCATGGAGGTCACATTGAGAATTTTACTATGAACATTAGATGTGTAGTTGCAGTGCGCTTTAGAATCATCCTTGGCTTACATCCATCTTAATAAAATGGAAGGACATTACGGGAAATAGAGGCAAAATACATTTTTGATCTTATTTTGTTGCTCTGATATGATAGTATATTATTAATGAAACAGCTGAAGTCTTTCGATGAGAGGGTGACCAGCTATGTAAGAGATATCATACTATTATCGTTAACTTTCGTACACATGTTATTATTATTCTTTTCAATGTTATTATTTTGTTAAGATATTTAATTATTTTATGTCATGAGAGAAAAGTACATTATTGCATATAAATTCTTTTCATTAATTGGAATCACCGTAATAGCAATGAGATTCAATACAAAGAAACGGAACAACACATCGGAATTTTAGAGAATCTGTTCTTTGTATGCTATATTATTACAGATCGTCAATGGATTTCCCAGGTTTTGTAAGGTAATTTTAAATTCATTTTTTCTTTATCGTGGCTGTGGATTGGGTTCATGGCGGGTACGCGGGTCCTTGTATGGTTGCAGTGTTGGTTTGTATGGTCCCATCAATATATATTGTATACTATTCTATAAGACATTATAAATTGATAACATTTTTATCATTGTCACTACCATTGCTCTCATTACTCAGGTTTTCATGAGTTTTAGGTCAACATAAACATAATTTGATATTTTTATTTCACAGATGCTATATACTATTATTTGTTATGTATGTGTCTGATATGTCCAATGAACTTTTTAAACCCATTCTTCTCCCTTTGATGAAAATACACCGTGTCCAATATATTCTCATACAAAATAAAACTCTATTTATTTCAAATCGAAAATCCAGATTTTATTGATAACTTTACCCATGATATTGCAATATAATACTGATCAACAACAGCATATGATTTGGAATAACACCGCCTTTAACCTTCTTGACCAGCTCCAGACGTTTTTCGAAACCGTCACAGGCACGACTTCCTTCGGCATTTCGTTCCAAATTCGTTTGATTACGGTTTTGAATTGGTTCATATTAGACGCCCTGTGGTCATTTACCTTCGCCAGCATACGAAATAATCCAAGGGATTCAGATCTGGTGAACTCAGAGGCCATTCATTCTTGTCCAAAAAGTCGGTCAAATTTTCTCGACACCAGCCCTGAACGAGATTTGCAGTATGCGATGGCGCTCCGTCCTCCTGAAACACATAGTGATCATCTCCAAACACCTCTTGTACATATGGCTTGACAACTTTCTCCAAAACTTCCGTTTTATAATATACGGCATTCACTTTAACGCCTTAACGCCTTTAACCAGTGGTAATTTGCCTCGCTTGCAAATTCCTCCCCAAACCATCACTGACGCAGCACTTTGGAACCGTGGAATATTTCTATCACTCTCTGGAACAGTTCTCGAAGAGAAAGCTCACAATCTGTCGTTCTGAACCTTGTGGGATTGTTGCAAGACGAATAACTTTTCCTCGGAAAAGATAAATTCTTCCCCACCGTGCCGCGACAATAGCAGACTGGCTCTTTCGAGTCGTTTCTGCTTGGAAGGTTCCGAAACTCCGTGAACCTTACGTTTCTTGAAAGTTTGGAGTCCGAGGTCATTTTGCAGTATATTGTGCATTGACGATCTCGAAACATTCAGATCTGCGGCCATTTTACGTACAGAGCGCTGTGAATTTCGTCTAATCCGTTCCCTGACCACTTCAACAACTCGTGCATTCCGCACCGTACGAGTACGACCGGATCTCTTCCGGTCATCCAACGAGCAGGTGTCACGGTACCTTCGGATGGTTCGGTACACAAAATCCCGCTTTACTCCGAGGTTTTTCAAATTTCTGAAAATAGCGCCCGGGCGCTCACCTTTCAAAAACATTTTTTATCACCACCCGAAACCCCCCCCCCCCCCGGAAAAAAAAAAACCCCAAAAAAAAAAAACGGACATAACCTAAAAGCGTTTGTATAAAAAAAACTACACCAACACACACGTGAAGCATGGTGAGTAGTTGCACGACACCAATGCAAGGAAAAGGTGTATGAGAATATATTGAACACGGTGTAATAAGCTGCAACTGAATCTGCGATAGACATAAGGAGTGTATCGAATATAAGCTATCCACATACATTTGCGTTGTACGCATGTATTTGTGATGGTTTTTTATGCTCTGAACACTGCATGCTGTGCGTTTGACTGTCAGCTTTCTTTTGTTTACTTGTTTGTGCGGTTCAAATTCTGCGTTTTCAAAATGTCGCGTATTGAAAAGGAAGTGAAAATTAAGGTTCTGGACACATGGCTAAGTGAGAAGGGTATTACTATGCGAAAATTGGCGAAGTGGTTTGGAATTCATCATGCGAGTGTTAAAACCATCATTAATAAGTTTGGGGAACACTATTCTTTGGATGAGTTACCAGGAAGAGGCAGAAAACCCGGTTCTTCCAACCCGAAACTGGAGCAGAAAGTGGTATCTCTAATCATGAAGAACAAATCAATGTCAATACGTGATTTGGTCAAAAAAGCAGGAACGAGTGTCGGAATGATCCAGCGTATCAAGAGGCGAAACCACCTGAAGACCTACAAGAAGCAGAAAATCTCGAAACAAAGTGCAGAACAGAAGAAGCGAGCAGCAACAAGGGCCCGGGAATTGTATTCGCGTCTTTTGCAGCGTCCGGATGCATGCGTTTTGATGGACGATGAGACCTATGTAAAGGAGGACTCAAAAACCCTTCCAGGTCCACAATACTTTACTGCCGTCGTTGGGGAGGATGTGAGCGATGCGGACAGGTCGATTCAAGTGGAGAAATTCGGTCGAAAGGTACTGGTATGGCAAGCAATATGTTCCTGTGGTTTGAAGTCAACAATTTTTTACACTACCGGAACTATAAATGCGGAAATCTATCGATCTGAGTGTCTCCAGAAGAGATTGTTGCCTTTATATAAGAAGCATAGTACACCTCCACTGTTTTGGCGGGATTTAGCGTCGGCTCACTATGCCAAAACCACTCTCAATTGGCTTGCGGAAAAGGGTATAGATTTCGTTGAGAAAAATATCAATCCACCAAATTGCCCTCAGCTTCGGCCCATCGAACGTTACTGGGCAATCGTGAAGAGGGTCTTCAAGAAGACTGGTAAGGCAGCTGGGAACATGCAGGAGTTCAAAAAAATTTGGGCTCAAGCGTCCAAAAAATGCGATGCAACACTTGTCCGGAACTTGATGAAGAGCATTCGATCCAAAGTTCGAAAATTCGTGAAGGAATAAATTAAATTTCATCCGGTCTTCATTATGTTCAAGTTTAACCTCGTACAATAAAGGATCAATTTTTTGTATGAATAAAATATCGGTTTTCAACAAAATTTGAAAGAAAGTTTTTGGATAGCTTATTTTCGATACACTCCTTATGCACTAAGTGTAATTTTTTATTTTCTTTTATGCAAATAGACATTTGACCAAATCTGTGCGGATCTGACTCATGCAATTTAACTTGGTTAAATTACCTTGGGTTAGCTACAGTCTATGGACTGTAGACTGTTCTTTGCCCACATGAGCATGAGCATGAGCATGATTGACCGCCCACGGATGCAATTCCGTTATTGCCAGATCAGCAGTATTTGCACAAAGAACCAATAAATGATGTTTGGGACTAACATACATCTTCTATGTGTAAAAACTGGTGACCCATTATAAAGCAATACCGGCGCCGGCCGTGCCCGAATGCTGGTCAAGTAGGGAATAGGAAGGAACGTGTTGACATGATACTCGCTTTGAAGGAAGCCGAGAAATCCTCTGCACTTCCACGAGAAATCACTGGGATGTTGGATAGTTTGGGAAAGGTTAGCAGCAGGGTTCGTTTTGGTTAACGATACGCTGAAAGTAAATACCTACACTATCCGCCAAAAGCAATAGACCGCTCCAATGTGACTGAAAATAGACAAGCATAACGAAAAACAAAACAAAACAAAATAGACAAAATAAAACAGGATATTAGATATTGTCTTCAAAATATGGTAGAGATAAATTATTTGTTGCTTTGCAAACCAGCTCTCCTCGATGTCCTAGATGGCCAAGTCCTGCTGGACCTGCAGCTGCTGCCGTCGGCACTCGTCCACATCAACTTGACCGTCGCCGACGTGTCGGAAACCTTCCGTTAGTAACATGATATCTATTTCTAATACACTCTTCTTTCACCGATTAATTTACAAACTAAGCCTGCACACCAAATCAAAATTCACTTTGGCACAGTTGTGGTATTTTCCTCTAAAATCTAGTTGTAGATATTGGCACTTGGTTGCAAGAAATAGACTCAAAAAGAAAAATAAACTCACTTATGACCTCTAACATTACACGGTTGCTAAACAATACACACTATCTTCCCCCACAATACCCGCGAACGACGACACTTAGGACCTGAGCTCGCTTGAGGAAAAATCACCAACACACAGCAGCGCAATTGATTGTATGCAGTTTTTTGAATCCCGCGACACGCAACACTCTTCGAACTTCAGCTCACCGGAACCAATTGCACACGCACACTAGTAATCCGCGACGCAGAACAACGCGACGCGCGACGAGGTGCTACTGCCGCAGACGTCTTGCCAGATGATACCGTTGTTGTTGTTGTTGTTGCCGCTGATGCGATGCAAACTACTGCCAACACACACAACCACGTACCTCTCCATCTTTACGTTTTGATGAATCGCATGGGGTGGGTGAATAAAACAAAAATCCAATCCACCAAACTCACACCAACACCACTGCGCTTCTCCCAAAAAGTGCGAACGCAGGCGACAGACAGAGAGAGAGTTCAGCGCGAGAGGGAGAGGTTGAGCGAAAAAAATTTCAGCAAGAAAACTCCTCTTCACTGCCAATGGAAGCTGAGAACCAAGCAAAAAATATGTTTTCACCACTTTTACAAACTTTTCAACGACGGAAAATATCACTTCCACAACGTACGCGATTTCTGCTAGCCTGGAGAACACTTTTCAGGCGCTTTCGAATGCGATTTCACCCGCACAGTACGGACTTTTTCGCGAGCACAGGGTCGACGTGTTTCCTTCCTCTAGCTTCCGATACTTCTCTCCTGTAGACTGTTCTTTGCCCACATGAGACTTTAACTGAATCGGCAGCAGACATTCATACTCATTACAGAAAGTCCGATTAGGTTTTGTTGTTGTTTTGCCTCATCTCTTTAAAGGCTCAACAGATGAAGTTGCTACTGTCCACAACTTAAGTGACCAGCATTTTGATATTAACCACTAAAAAAGAATAGGTCTGATAATATTTTGTCAAAAGGTTTTGAGAACGACTAGCGCATAATAACTTAGAACCAGCAGAAAGGATTTACAGCGTTCAATCTGAAATCATCATTTAAGAAATGTCGACATGCAAGAAATACAGTATCGACAACATTATTCAGTTCAATTTACCCGCTTTACCGCATAAAATTACACTCACTAGATATATACTTATTTATATTACTGTATATTCTATATATGATATATATTGCATGAACCTTATTATATTTCATTGATTTAAAACATTCAAATACTGGGATGGAAGTGTGCATCAGCGCATCATTGAAGTTGCAATTGGGCGGCCAACCGGAGTCTAAAAGGGGATGTGTCTATCATTTATGATTGGCACATTCCACTCCAACAGTTGTAATGAATTTGAGGCGCCTTTCTCAAACAAACCATCTAGTGGAAAGCTTAACTGAATTGCATATTTTGTTATTCGTTTTATTGGATTATATTGCTGGTAGGAGTTTCTTTTATTCCCCCAGGTTTCGCGAAAGTTTATCTGCTTACGGGTCTGCGCATCCCTTTTTGGCCCTTCATACAGCAATATGTTGAATTTAGAACGGTAACAAAGCATGATCTTTCTGTTAAGTGGAACCGCATGCAGGGCAAGGCCCACGCTAGGATGGTGGCTTCTTACATACATACATACATACATACATACATACATACATATGATATGATAGTATATTATTGCATATAAATTGGTTTCAGGTTATCGAGATTTGGGATGTACTGTCTTTGCATGATGTATTTCAGGTCTTCTTTTTTTATATAAAAAAAAAATTATATTTTTTTCTTATTTTTTTTTTTTTTTTTTTTTTTTTTTTTTTTTTTTTATAAAAAAAAATTTTTTTTTTTTTTTTTTCCTTTTTTTTTTTTATATTTTTTTATTTTTTTGTTTAAAAAACCCCACAGGGTTTTTTGTGTTTTTTTTTCCCCTTTCTCATTAAATGTTTTCCGGTTTTTCAACCATACCGGTTTGCAAAGGAACCTTTTGCCGTCCTTGGCATTTATTACTTTGTAAAATTTCAATAGATTTAACAAACTTTTTCAGGATACCTCAAATCAAGATTTTGGTGAATTTCTCTAGCCCTAAAAACGAACGAAAACGTGCTTAAGAGCGGAACCACATAACTCTGTAAACTTAACACTTTACAACATGTCTTGCATTTCAGGATAAACCGAATGAGAATCATATATAATAGATACAAATGCTTGTAGTATTTTTCATTTACATAAGTTTATACACTACTAGCTGAAACCGGTGCGAGTGCTGGTACACTTGCAACTAAATGAATGAAAATTTAATGGAACTGGCACGTTTATGGTTGATTTTTGGAATGAGTTTTTTTTTTTTTTTTTGACTATGAAGGGGTTAAAATTTCCTTACCTGGATAATTTTCATGTTTGGTTGAAATTTGTGTTTCATTTGTATGAGAGCCCCATTGCAAAAGACGGAGGGGTCTGAAACCAACATACAATCATTGCCTTAAAAAACCCCCACATTTCACATTTGGTTCCATTTGCTTGATTAGTTTTCGAGTGATTAAGAAATTTGTGTTTCATTTGTATAAGAGCCCCCCTTATACAGAGGATAGGCGTCTTAAACCAAAATAAGAACTTTCCTCAGCCCCAAAAAAGGCCTGCATACAAATTTTCACACCGTATAGTTCACCACCATAGAAATTTATAAAAACCTCCACCTTGCTTGATTAATTCTCGAGTTATGCAGAAACTTGTGTTTCATTTGTATGGAAGCCCCCCCCCCCCCTTCCTAACAGAGAGAGAAGGGGTCTCGAACTACCCCAGAAACATTTATTGCCTTCAAAATCCCCACATGCGAAATGTGGTTCCATTTGCTTTATTAGTTCTCGAATTATGCAGAACTTTCAGTTTCATTTGTATGAAAGCCCCTCCTTATAGAGCGAGGAGGGGTATCGAATCACCATAGAAAACATTTCTTGCATCTAAAAACTTTCACTTGCTAAATTTGGTTTCCTTTGCTTGATTAGTTCTAGAGTTATGCAGTAATATGTGTTTCATTTGTATGGGAGCCCCCCTATCAGACAAGGGAGGGGTCTCTTACTATCATAAGAATTTTCCTCGAGCCCAGAATCTCTTGCATACACAATTTCACGCCGATCGGTTCAGTAGTGTCCGAGTCTATAAGGTTCAGACAGACAGACAGATTATATAAATATTTCATAGGAGTAGGAGGGACCATCGGGGCACCCTATTGAACCCTATTGAGGATTTTTTTTCCAAACATATTCGATTAAAATGTGGTACCAGAACAGCAACCACATTTTTGTTCTAGTTTTGTTCGATCAACTTAAATTTTACTTCTTTAAATATTTCCTCGAACATTAACAAACTTTGAGTTAATTTTGTTGCTCCGTTGCTAGGGGATACATAACGTTTGCATTTAAAAAAATGGACTTTTTTCGGATGTTGATAAAAAAAGCTAAGATAGATAATTGCATTTGATAAATTTCCCATGGAAGGTAATTATTTAAGGTTACTTGCCAAACAATTCTACGCCTTTACGAGTGGCCTTCCGGCAGTTGACCAGAACATTAGCCATGGCGGACAAAAACATGCGTGCAGGCATGTTTTTGAGTTCTTTCTTCGTTTTATTTATCAATTCCTCCTGAGTTTTCGCGACAAAATTGTTGGAGTCTTACGCTTCTGGTTGGCCCAGAAATTCTCGATGGGACGCAGCTGCGGGACGTTGGGCGAGTTCGCCGACTTGGGTACCACATCGATATTCAGCCGCTCCATCTCCTCCAACGATCGCTTCATGTAGTGGGCCGTCGCCAGATCCGGCCAGAACAGCGCGTCTTTGCCCTTATGGTATTTTTTTATGAACGAAGCAACTTCCGGCAGGCATTTTGTACTATAAATTTCCCGTTCACGGACAGTCCGGAGCGAATGAAGAGCGGCTTTGACATCCCCTTCTCGCTGATTGTCAGCCACAGCAACACCTTCTTGGGGAACTTGGTGTGTGAAATGAACTTCACCTCGGAGCTCATTTCCTTCGTGGGCGAAGTAAAATACGAAGTGCCCTACCAGTCGTTGCCATCCAGAGTGAGATAGGTCTCGTCGTCCATCACCACCGCCACGTCGCAATTCGCTGGAAAAATCGAGTTGACCATCTTATTCAGCCGCTGCCGCTGCGTCATTGCCTGCAGCTCAGAAACCGGTGGACGCTACTTCCGCTTCCAACATGCATGTTCATATGTTCGCCAGGTACTTTTACACTGTTTGGCCGGTTGGCCGACCTCTCGGCCAAGCGCACGCAGCGATGTAGCCACTTTTTCCTCGATCTTCGTCTTCAGCATCCTTTGGAGCTTCTTGTCGCTCAGGGTCGTTGGCCGTCCGGAACCGGGCCTTCTTTCGATGCTCTGATTGTTGTCTAATAGTTCCAAGATGTTGTAGTGCCACACGATGTCCATTTTCGACGCGGCGGGGTGCCGTTCTTTGAACGCGCACACTTCTGAACGGAGTTGCTTCACTGTTTTGGCCTTCACGGTTAGAGTTCGACTAATAGAGCTGTCTACTGACTCATGGGTTACTATGATTGCTGCTGCATGGGTAGTTTCGTCAGTGCGGGTGAAGGTAAACCCATGGCAATTTTTGTCCATTTTTTTAAATGCAAACGTTTTATATTAATCTGAAGACCAGCATAAATTTTATCACACTGAGTTTCGCTTCGAAATTCCATTCGAGATTATTTTTGAAGGTTACACCTAAGTTAGCAGCTCTTTCAACGTATTGGATAGTCTTATCTTTATTGATCAAATTAGGTAAAGCTGATCGAGTTTGTTATCTTGAAATAAACAGAGCCTTAGTTTTTTGAAGAATGTATTGTCAGTAGATTATTATCTGACCGTTGTTGAGTCATCCCAAGGTCGGAATTAATCAGCTGACAAAATTTGCCTGTATCGGGGTTGGTTGAAATAAAATAAATTTGCACATCGTCACATGTACACTGAACAATGCTTCAACACTGATACTGATGGAAAATTATTTATAAATAATGAGAACAGGAGGGTATCCAGTACGGATCCCTGAGGTTCACCTGAAAGAATGCTGATAGAGATAGCTAAATTACCATTAGAATCCACTATTTGCTTGCGAAGGCTCGAAGGCATTTCATAAATTTCACTGCATTTCGTTTAAAGCTAAACTGCAATGATAACTGTTTCAAAAGTTTCAAATGTGAAACTTTGTCGATGGCTTAAGATATTCTAATAGAAACAGAACGGTTGTACCTTTTTATCAATAGGGAAGATAACATGATAATGGGACGAAAGTTGGACCTGTCAGAATTATCCGTATAGGGATAATTTTACCAGTTTTCCGGACGTGAACAAATTTAGAAATTAACACCAATCCACACCAACTTGATTCAATGAAATCAAACTGCTTACAAGCGATGAAACTGAAACCATAAGGATTTGGAGGTGAGGCAGAAGATCCATCACTAGTGTAAAAAAAAACGTCATATGAATGACCTCAACCAAGCAAGAAATTGAAAAGAGCATCCCCTGCGAAATTGAACCTCATTCAAATTGTGCCATTTTTCAGGATCTCCTCAACTATAACTTTCTCAATGCCTTTAATAACATAATTATGAATAAAGCTCGCGCATAACCGTCTCGATCACATCTCGCCATATATAACCCGTGTCTTCAAATTATGATACCAGCATAATTCTTTCGATTAACCTTGGCAATTGATGATAATCGCTGCCGCTGCTAAAGTGCTGCTGCAGCATGTCGATGGCGATGGAACCTGATCCCGAAGATATAAATTCCAATTACCAAATCGCCATAACTTAAATCCCATGTAGATAATCCCAAACCACCACCGCGATAGCATCGATCGCCGCCTCGGTCGCGGTTTGCTGGGTTATCTGCAAAGTGGCATCTACGACGCCATAAATTCCTACTTCCGCCAGGATTTCTTGATTACGCCGAGAAGATAACCGATGCCTTCTGCCGGACGAATAGTGCACCCTGTTTGTCGCGGTCGGTACCAGGATGTTGGCTTCAAGGATGGTGGGTGCCAAGCTGAATGTGCGCAGCCGCGAGATGTTGTCAAACTACCGCCGTGTCGGTTGTTGTCACCGTCAGGTTTTCCGTCGGCAGTGGGAGTTTGTGAAGTGTTTTCTCCGATGCAGATTCTTCTTCCAAAACGTAGACGGCAATTTCGGCTGTTTTGGTTTGCTGAATAATTTGCCTTCTCAACCACCAGAAGCAATTCCAATCGGTAGCAGCTTGTGTAGCAATCAGCCTTATATAGACCTAGAATACGTCCAACATAATTGAGATCAATCGGAAACCAAAGAACGAGGATGCGTTGTGCGGTTTGCAATTATTACACCTGGAGCTATTTTATCGCTTTTGCGGAAATTTTCGTTTCGTTCAAAGTGGCCTCGGCTCTGCTGGCATGTTCCCGTGTCAATGAGTTGGATCGGGACATTGCATGCTATGATGGTAAGTTAGGGGGATATATGAGTGAGATATAAGATAAATTTAAATTTAATTATGAATCACTTCTATTTCAGTTGAACCGGTGTTTGTGATGCTGGTTCTGTACAATTTTCTATCCCTCACCCTCATCATTGGAGTGTTTAAGGTAGGATACTGGCAGATGGAACACATATCGCAATATAAACAGGCGATCGATTGCATGAATTTTCAATTTTCTGCTGACAATAACTCCTAGGCTTCTTTGATTGATGTATAAAAAAAATGTAACAATCAAAACAGGTATTGAGTTTGGGAATTAGCACATAGCATTGACGTTTTCGTGTGTAAGATGAGGAACAATTCGATGCATGTCACCATGAAATAGAACCAGATACTGATATGTCTCTTTACGCAATAATATCAACGAAAACACTCCTCAATCGCTCACCTGGCCCCATACAAGTAACAGTGGTGTTTATGAAAGATTTGGTAACTTCCTTTGGAACCCACATAGTTTTAAGTAGATATGAAAGGAAAAGTGACATTGAATATTCTGAGGGAATAGTTGAACAAAGTACTCTCTTTGGTGTACAGAGCAACATTTTATTCACAAATAATAGGAAAGTTAAATGATGCTCCATCCACTTCAAACGATTGTGACCAAATCATTACCTACAAGTCTAGCTCTATATGGCTTATGGTTTGATAATGGCGCCATTACTCGTTCTCGAAAACAACATATAATGAAAAAGATTTAACAATGTTTCAAAGCTCACGCGTGACCATTGTATCATTGTACCCAATGTTGACAAAACTGGTACGGAAAGACTGTTTCAAAGTATTAAAATGGAAAGCGCCCACCGGAATTTTAAACAAGCCTGCCTTGCTCCTCCTCAGATGGAAAGTAATTTTTTTTCGGAAGTTTGAATACAGTTTTGAGACTCTCTAAACTATAGCACATTATAGCACAGGCGATCGCCATTTGTCGAGTACTTTTTCAAACAGACGTATCTGATTTTGTAAACAAAGGGGGGAAGTAAGATTCAAACGTAGCAAAACCATCATGTTAGGGAAATGTTTTTTCAGATAGCATAGCATAAACATTGACGTTTGTTACACCTCCTGGAGAGATCTATGATGAGGAATAATTCAATGAAAATATTAAATGGTACCAAGAAACGAAATTAGATACGTTCTCCACGCAATAACCTCCAAAAAGCCAACACACAATTATTGCAACACTTACAACTGGCTGAAACTTTTTTCCTTACTGGGCAGATTTAAACCAAAATTTGTACAATTCCTCTGTTAATTGTAAAAACTTACTAAAAGTAAATTAGTACGCACAAAAAGACCTATAACTCGTAATTCAATAAGTTTAAAAAGTCCATAAATGGTTGCATTTAGAACAAATGGAAGCAGCACTTCGATGAACATCTGAATGGAGTACAGGAATACCACCAAGACAGCGATAGAAGAGACGTAATCGATTCAGTAAGTGACGGAGATGTACCACCCCCGACGATAGGTGAAGTTAAGGATGCCATCAAGCAGCTGAAGAACAACAAATCGGTTGGAAGGGATGGAATCGGAGCAGAACTTATCAAGATGGGCCCGGACAAGTTGACAAATTGCCTGCATCGACTGATAGTCAGGATTTGGGATACCGAACAGCTACCGGAGGAGTGGAAGGATGGGGTTATCTGCCCAATCTATAAGAAAGGCGACAAGCTATTATCCCAAATCATCTTCCAGCGACTGTCGCCACTAGCAAATAGATTTGTGGGAAGTTATCAGGCCGGCTTCATCGAAGGACGGTCTACAGCGGACCAAATCTTCACTTTGCGGCAGATCCTCCAAAAGTGCCGTGAATATAGAGTCCCAACGCATCATCTATTCATCGACTTCAAAACCGCATATGATACTATTAACCGAAATGAGCTATGGAAGGTCATGGACGAGAACAGCGTTCCGGGGAAGCTGACCCGACTTATCAAGGCTACGATGGATGGAACCCAGTGCTGTGTGAGGATATCGGGTGGATTATCGGGTTCATTCGAATCCCGCAGGGGGCTTCGTCAAGGTGATGGTCTCTCTTGCCTCCTGTTCAACATTGCTCTTGAAGGTGTTAAGCGACGAGCGGCGTTTGACATGCGAGGCACGATTTTCAATTTATCTGCTTTGCCGATGACGTGGATATTGTCGGCAGAACATCTGAGGCGGTGGCAGAGCAGTACACCAGACTAAAGCGCGAAGCAGAAAGATTGGGTTGAAGATAAATACGTCCAAAACGAAGTACATGCTGGCAGGCGGAACCGAGCACGACAGGACCCGACTGGGCAGCAGTGTAACGATCGACGGCGATGCTCGAACTCAGTCGATGAATTTGTCTATCTCGGCTCACTGGTTACTGCGGACAACGATAACAGCCGTGAGATCCGGAGGTGGATTATCGGTGGAAGTCGTGCCTACTATGGGCTCCATAAGCAACTACGGTCAAACAGACTTAGCTCCCGTACGAAATGCATCCTGTACAAAACGCTAATAAGACCGGTTATTCTCTACGGGCATGAGACGTGGACAATGCTTGAAGAGGACCTGCGAGCACTCGGAGTTTTTGAGCGACGGGTGTAAAGAACCATCTTTGGTGGAGTACAGGAGGACGGACTATGGAGGCGAAGGATGAACCATGAGCTCGCGCAACTCGCCGGTGAACCCAGTATTCATAAGGTGGCAAAAGCTGGAAGGATACGCTGGGCAGGACATGTTGCGAGAATGCCGGGCAACTTCTTCCATTTTGCCCGCATTTGCTGGATGTCCTTGACTGCTCCACCACTTCGTAGAAGTCACTGCTTTGAAATTGCCCAGTATTTTTCGATTGGTCGAAATTCCGGGCAATTCGGATACCACTCCAAAACTACCTAGGAGTAGTGGCAGCTGGCCAAATCGGGCCAAAAGTTGTCTTTGCCCCTAAGCTTGCGGATGAACGGCAATACACGCTTTTATAGGTATTCTTCGATGCAAACTTCGGATATCATCGTCTAGGATGTGACGAATGGTTCCGTTATCAGGCCACAACTGCAAATCGCTTGCCAAATCATGGCCTTTTCCGCGAACTTGTCGGCAAACACTAACTTGAATATTCCCAGCACATCCCCACGTCATGTCGCGATGTAAAACTGTGCTGCTTAAAATCGAGCCTGACGTATGTTTCGTCATCGATTAAAGTGCAGCCCTTGTGTTTCGTCAAAACACGGTCTTACAAGAGCCTTGCACGATTTTTGGCCACGGAATTCGGCATGTGCCGGTTCAGATGTTTGCTGGCTTTGTACGACTTTTATCCTTCCCTGGCAAGGATGTTCTGCACCGTTTCAAAGTTGGCGTTGTACCTTCTGGCCATATCTCCGATCAAAAGACCGGGGTTGGCGTTAACGCACCTTAACACCTTGTTGCGCAGCTAACGATTCCTGGTTACAGTTTTTTCGAGGGTCCGCTGATTCCTTTCTATACTCTAAGTTTCCTTGTAGGCTTTGAGCACTCGACAAACAGTTGTTTTCGGCATTTTCAGCACTTTAGCCAGCTTGGACCGGGGCATCTTTCCGGATTTTCCAGGTATTTGTGCACAATATTTTTTCTTCTTTCGAGTTCCATTTGACGTTATTTCGCAATAGACTACTTTGTTCAAACTTGCACCTGTTGTTCCCTATAAACGAATCAAATTCCACGATAGCAGAACATTTTGACGAACGGCTATTAAGCATATCAAATGACATGGCACTTTTATCGAAAGATGCCGAATCGCCATCACCTCTACTCTACTATGATGACTTAAACCTTCGGGAAATTCTGGAAGAAGTAAAATTTGTGTCTGAGGCTGTTTCTAGCCTTCAGATACAGAGCCACATCAGAAGACCCTGGAAGAAGAATTAGCAGAAAGACCTTCAGTACATAATACTGTCCTTTCAAAAAATGACATAATTTCCGAGGCGCATTAATTTTCGGTTCTTATCGCGCCAATATTCACCATAAAAATCAATGCACATATAATTTGGAGCATAATACGCTGTAGAAAACACAATTTGTTATGGATATTTTGCTATCAAACCAAATTTCCCGCAACACTAGACCTTTTTTACTGCTAAATTATTCAGAAGAGCAGAGAATCGAACAAAGCAGAACAATAAAAAACAACCTCGATTTCACATTGAAGTTTGACAGCTGTGGCCATTTGGCCGCATTCTGGTTTTCATGGCAGCCAATAGGTTTTATGAAGGTTCTCAAGTGGTCATAACATCTTTCACTGAAACATTTTCAAAATCTTTATGTTCTTATAAAGTTTTTATTAACTTGTTTTCACAACCGCCTATAGAGTGGGCCACATTGTACAAATTTCGGCTTTAAAGAAGCATAGAGGAGGTGTTGGTAGACAAAACAGTTTTGATTGTAGTTTTATCCACAAAGCCGGGAGAAGTGTTATACGGCTGGAATAAAACTAAAATTGTTACTTGGGAATGGACGACAAACCATACGTACTCGAAGACTTTTAACAGCTTCCGGGTCTGATTTTTTATAGCGCAATGCAAAGGAACGCCGTTGCCGAGCATTTCCGTACAAAGAAGGTGTCCAAATTCCCGAAGTAGTTTTTGATTTGGCAGGCCATATGTAATTGTTCTCGACACTCTAAAAGTTTCGTCTCCACCGGCACTATCAATAAGGATTCGTACAAGAAAGAATGTTGGCAAAGCGGTTGCTACCGTTTATCAGAAGCCACGACTCTCCAGCTCTGTTTAGGCTTCTTGTCTCTATGCGAAATCCGTCCGGGAATGGTATAGGGTACAAGGGGTCAAATACGTGCCAAAAACAGCCAACCCACCAAACTGTCCAGAACTACGCCCAATAAAGAAGCACTGGGCTCTTGTTAAGCGGAAACCCTTCGAAACTAAGAAGAAAGCAAATGGTAACGATGATTTTAAGAGAAGATGGAGAATCGTCACCACACGGAACATGATGGCGGGTGTACCACAGAAAGTTCTAGCATTTTACAGAGAGACGGATTACCATCGTAATCAACTGTTTATAATGTAGATATAACTCTATAATTGTGAAATAAACATTCAGTTTTGTTGAATTATGTGTAAAGTATTTTTTGCTGCTATTATTTTGGAGTCCGAAATTTAACGTGGACAGGCTTTATTCGGGAAAAACAATTTTGTAATTGTTAAGATACATAACAATCGTCCATTTCTATAGTAAAATTGCCATCCACAAAAGATTGTATGTTGAAAAACAAAAAATGTAATTGTTATCTTATCGTTAAAAACAATGAAATCTAAAGTATCAACCATTCATTTCAATGTATTTTCACTATAGATTGTATCGTATTTTGAATGTGATTTTTATTAGGATAGGGGAACAGAATCGATTCCTCGCTAACGTCTCTAGGTTAAGAGGAATAACAATTGAACGGATGGGAAGATGGGTGGAAATTTAAAGTATGGATTACATTACACATTTATTTTAAATTCTAAATCGTCTAATCATAACTCATAACATTATAACTTTTGGTTTAATTTTGACTTGAACATTTTCAAAAAAAAACACACACACACAAACACCAATAAATAACAACTAATACAGGTTAAACAAACTACAATCTAAGGCTAATGTTATTCAAAAACACATAGATAAGTTTCATAAACTCCAGATCACGTACAGCCAAAATGTTTCAAACCGGTGCATTGGGTTGTCTACCTCGAGCCCCAAGGGAATCATAAAGCTCAGATCTGACTCCATAATGCTCAGCAGAAGAAATCTGCGTTATGATATCCTTGTCCTCATTCACAGAGATCACGTCACTCGGCCCAACATATAAATGAGCGTTCACAATAATGATTGGACATGAGGCGAGACATGACACGAATGAAGTCTCGACCCACATCCATCCCCCCAAACCAAGGTTTCTTCGACACCTTTGAAATGTTGCCATTGCCCCAAATCTCCTTTACCTCATTTATACTATCAGCTGAAGAGTGACTGTTGACGAAAAATAGGAAAAAAAAATCATTGAGTCCACTCTCTCATTGCCCAGAATCGAACAATGAGAAGAGGCTCATACAAAGGATGATAAAATTACGCGAAGAAAAAGCACTCAGAAGCTCCTGTATTTTCATGAAAAAAATAAGAGGTGTGCTTTATCGGCCTCATGAGGCGATTGGCCTCTATAGAACTGAGACTGTCCGTAGAAATGAAGTTATGGTGCAGTGTTAATGAGGTAATAGTTTCTAGCGTATAATGTATTGTAGCTAATTCAGCTACATACACGGATATTGAAGTTTTCGATTGGTGCTATGAATTTCATTGTACATACCAAAGCAGTGGACTACTACATCAGTGACCCGTCAGTAAAGAACGTTTTAGTGAGATCAACTTGGCCAAACTTTGCAGCGAATATCATCGCACCAACCATAAAACGAAGATGCTCTGGGATTCCATGAAGCTCCAAGGATAAACCAAAATGAACCGAATTGCTGAAGTCGGAGAAAAAAACACGATTCGGAATAATCGGCGAAGGCCTGACATCCTGAAAAATTGTTCACCTGATTTTTATTGTTTTTATCCTTGAACTCGCTTTAGTGTCGTTGTTTTGAAAAAAGGCTCAGCATCTAGGTGAATGTTGAAATAAAACCGCTCAATTTCCTTAACTTCAACGTCACAAAAATTACAGCCGCTTTCAAAATCACTTTTGATTTTCAGGTTTTTTAACATTTCCAACATCATATTGATAGAGTTCTCATTAGCACATATATGAAATTCAATAGATAAATGTTAAAATCACCATATGTTCATCTTACCCATAGTTCCTCTACATTTTTTTAAAGTTTGGCCTTGGGTAAACTTTTTCTTTCTGACGAACAGACCACTGCACACTCTATCACGGTAGCAAATCAAACTGCAAAGCTCGGCAATGAAAACTAACCCACTAACCGATAGGCCAACCATAACCACAAACCACGCAACGTTCATGTCCTTCAAGGTGAAGGATCTTACTTTGTGTTCCGTTTTACGGTTGAAATATTTCGGTACAAATACTCTCAGCTGCCAATAGTTGAACAGATCAGCCTCCATAAATATATTCCAATAATTGTAGACCATTTCTCCGTAGGGTGAAAAGGAGCCAATTGCAAAATTTTCTGTCTGAGAAGCGAATCTCTCCGCAACTGTGTGCATTCGTCCATCATCGATTATATGGTTGAACAAATGATCAGAATCACATGCCTTTACAAACTGATAATCTGTTATATTATATCCCTTATCATCCTTGAACCGCTCATCCTCCCCGAAGAACAACATTTTCTTGAAGCTAAGATTGAACTGTTCCGCAGTAGATTTCAGTATCGCGACTGGATATCTGGAATTGTTCACTTCTTCAATGGTGTTGATTTCCGGATAGAATCGTTTCACTGACATCGACGAAACCAATGACGATTCATACACCGTCATTAAAATCATACTCAACAGAACAAACATCCCAATGGCGACCGCTTCCAAGCGATTCCGTCGTCTATCGAGTGGTCCATCGATGAATGTCTGGAACAGTTCAAAGTGAATGGTCAATAGGCCTCTCCGAATGTTGCTGCGATAACCGAATTGATAGATAAACACTGCGAAAAGCTCAATTACGATCAGGAAAGTGGTCCAAACTGTCCAGTGAAAAGGATCGATGAAAATCCGCAGCCAAGATATCTCACTTTCCTGTGCGGGTGTCACTGCACACAAATACCGAAAATGGTTCATTGGAAGTAGTTTCGTGGTCTTTATAATTTTAAAATTGTAATAAATGTCGTCAACTAGCATGAAATCGGGCACTAAATTTGGGGCCAGAGAAGATGAAACAGTTGCCCTTCCACCACGAGCTTTTGCCATGGTATGGAAGAAATAGCCGTATTTGCGATACTCCGTTGCATTGGCGGATATAACTCTTACGTAATTGAATATAAAGTTATAACCGTGCGTGTTTTTTAGGTTGGTTTGAAATGTTTGCTCTATTCCCTGCCCGACTTGATAGTGCTGCTCTTTCAGTGTAAATGGATGAATGAACGACGCTGCATACCAGCCGAAAGCATCGTATTTGATCATGAACAGGTTATGAAGACGGTACCGATCGTTCTCACGTATGAAGAATCTGGAATGATAGACCGAACCATTGTTCAGCAACGTCACAAATAGATACCGGGCATTCCCGTGGAAATACTGCCGTTCCATGACAAACCGTTGCAGGGGTAGTACATTCTAGAAGCACACATATTTTACTAATTGGTATGAAGCACAGTTCTGAGCATATAAATTCACCAACCTGAAGTAATGTATGGCAGAAAACAACATAGTACTGTGCCCCGTTGGAGGATCCCAAACGATCATTGGAGTACTGGGTGATAATCTTATGGCTACAGGCGGCACCGGAAATGTACTTCAGGACACCATTCATCACAACGTTGCTGTAAGGGTCGTTGAACAATTGAATGAAGTTCAGTTGGTAAATATCGAAGGAGTCGCAGGCCGGTTTCAAAATCGATCCAATGAACTGGGTTACTGGATCGATGAAGCTGTCGGATAGTATATCCCATTCTATACGATTGGATAGTTTTCCATCAAATGACCATCGGACAGACACCAATGCAAATAGAATGACCACACGAAAGAGCATTTTCACGATGACTGCTGAGTGGCAACATACGCCGGTAGAGCCTAGAGCTGATAAAATCTCCTGTGGATAGTATTCTTTCATTAACTAATGTAATGGAAGCTCAATTCTGTGATTGTTTCTCACAAAATGATTTACTTGAATACGCGAATCTATTAAAGGCGTTCGATAAAGATGCGGTAGAGCTTGTCATTTTACTGATAAAAATCGACATTTTTTATGAAAGGATCGGTCATTGATTAAACTGTGAATTTTAAATATCTTGAGTAATTCATGTTAAGGGTCTAAAGGCCATTTGTAAACAATGACTTTCAAAGTCGATTTCTCTTGAATCTTAAATCACTCCGTGAAATGAAAGCAGCATCTGGTAGAAGAATGTTAGTTCTACCATATGGAGTAGCTGGATATAGTAAAAATGTCGTGATTCGTGAGAAATCAACGTTTAAAGTCATTGTTTACAAATGACTTTAAGGCCCTAATCATGAATTACTCGAGATATATTCAATCTCGGAATTATTAAATATACTTTAAGGACTGTAACGAACGAAAATAGGAGAATATGTAAGGACTGTGTCGAAAATAAGTTATCCAAATAATATAATGATGTTTTATTCTAACAAATGGATTATTCTTCATTGTACGGCATTGAACTTCAACATTGTGAAGACCGGATGAGACCAATATAGTTCTTTAACAAATTTGCGAATTTTTGATCCAACACTTTTCATCATGTTCCGGACAAGTGTTTTATCACATTTATTGTACAACTTAGCCCAAATTTTTTTGAGCTCCTGCATATTCTCAGCTGCTTTGCCAGTCTTTTTGAAAACTCTCTTCACAATCGCCCAATAGCGCTAGATGGGCCGAAGCTGAGGGCAATTTGGCGGATTGATGTCTTTCTCAAAGAAATATATATCCTTTTCCGTGAGCCAATTGTTGTTTTGGCATAATGCGCCGACGCTAAATCCGGCCAAAACAGTGGAGGTGTACTATTATTCTGATATGAAGGCAGCAATCTATTCTGCAGATACTCGGATCGATAGATTTCCGCATTGATTATTCCGGTAGTGTTAAAATGGTATACTTTATACCGCAGGAACATATTGCCTGCCAAACCAGCACTTTTCGACCAAACTTCTCTCCTTGAATCGACTGGTCTGCATCGCTCACATCCATAAGCATACGGCGGCAGTATAATATTGTGGACCTGGAAGACTTTTTGAATCCTCTTTGACACAGGTCTCGTCGTCTATCAAAATACGTGCATCCGGTCGCTGCAAATCTCGCGAATACAATTTCCGGCCCTTGTTGCTGCGCGTTGCTTCTGCTCTGCACTTTGTTTGGCGATTTTCTGCTTCTGATAACTAGGTCTTCAGTTTTATTTTTTTGTTTCTCGATTATCGAGATTTTCAGTCTCGGGCTGATTCAACTCCTGTCGTAGTCACTCAAATACCTCTTTTGGGTATTTTCGTAATTTGTCCAGGGGTGAGATTAGAACTCGTGACATTGGCGTGAGAGGTATGAATGTTAACCACTAACTACACCGAGGTCGCCCCCGGTCTTCAGGTTGTTCCGTTTCTTGATACGTTGAATCATTCCGACACTGGCTTCACTGGCCATATCACGTATTGACATTGATTTGTTCTTCCGAATTAGAGCTACCACTTTCTGATCCAGTTAAAGGTTGGAAGATCCGGCTTTTCTGCCTCTTCCTGACAGTTCATCCAAAGAACAGTGTTCCTCAAACTTGGTTATGGTGGATTTTACACTCGCGTGATGAATTCCAAAGCGCAAATTGTCGCATAGTTACACCCTTTTCACGTAGCCATGTGTCCAAAACCTTAAAAACCACGTTTTTTTCAATGCGCGACAAACGAAGAACTTAAACCGTCCAAAAAGTAAACAAACAAAAGATGACAGTCAAATGCATAGCATGCTATGATGAACACATTAAAACCATCACAAATACACGCGTATAACGCACATGTACGTGGATAGCTTATTTTCGATACATTCCTTACTCCCTTAAGGTGATCCTTCTGTAGAGACATAAATGCATTCTTTAGCATCACAGCAACAATTTCCGGTGAGATCTATCTGATTATAACTAAATTTGAGCGATACTGCTTAATACGTGCCATCCTCAAAGCAATAAGATTTGATGATGGAAGTGTATGCCCAGTACCTATATCCATTTGATGTTTGTACTGTGTTTATGCGGGGCTTGTTGTAAGTGAAAGTGACCTCGGAATGGAAGTGAGTAACCAGGCATTCTGAAATGGGTCACTGGAACCCAACAGAGCTATCATCTTCCAACTCCAGGGCTAAAAACGTTTGTCGAGTCGACAACAGGTAGTTTAACTGCAAACATTTTTCTTCCATAAAAACACTGGCGGACGGTGGTCGTTGGATTTTTCATACACACACACACTCCTTACCCCGTTAAAGTGATGTGTAGGGACTTAATATTCATGGCAATTCTAATCAACCGCATCGTAAAGATTTCGGCGTCGATCGCCTGTCCACAAAACCGGCTTAATATCTTCCTACAACTCTGCTTGCTAACGACTGTTCCAGAAAGTATAAGCACACCTTATTTTAACGGTCACTTTGAATATAATGAAATATTTCAACATGTTTTGGCTGCGTCCTTTTGTTTGCACATTTCTGAATGACATAGCATAAAAAAAGTGCTCAGTTTTGAGTGACCTATCAGAATGCGCGGTCTTACTCCGGAACAACGAAAAAGTATCGTGCACAAATGGTGCACTGTGAGCGGACTCTCCTTGAAAAAATGGGCCAAGGAAGAGGGTGTAATTCGGTACGGTACGATCTGCGATTCGAAAATATAGATCCGGTCCTGTTTGTCCGGATATCGATAAAAAGATCAGGGATGCCTACAAGCGAAAACCAGTGACTTCCGTTCGGGATGTTGCGAAAAAAATAGGGACCTCGTCGAGTGACGTCATGCGTGCCAAAGAAAGACTTGGGCTAAAAACATACCGGAAGCAGAAAAAAAACCCAAAAGGAACCCAAAACAGGCCGCGTCCGTGAAACCACGGGCCCGCAAACTCTACGATTCGTTATTATGTAGAAATTCTGGGTGTATAATAATGGACGATGAAACGTATGTGAAACTAGATTACAAAACGCTTCGTGGACCACAATTCTCTACTGTAAGCGAAGACAGAGACATCCCCGAAACGGAGAAGGCAATTTTTACCGAAAAATTCGGTAAGAAGGTTATGGTTTGGCAGGTAATATGCGAGTGTCCCAACAAACATCGGTGTTGAATAAGAGCTTGTTCAAACAAATTTGGAGAAGCTATTCAGCTTGAACAAGCTCTAATTCAACACCGATGTTTGTTGGGGTGGTAAAACATCTAGTCCGTACATCACAACGGAGACGATGAACACTCAGAAATACGTCAAGGAATGTCTCCAGAAGCGATTATTGCCGATGATCAGGCAGCACGAAGGTCAAGTAGTGTTTTGGCCTGATTTGGCGTCATGTCTTTACGCAAAGGACACTTTAGAATGGTACAAAAGTCAAAATGTATGTTTCGTGCCGAAAGACATGAATCCGCAGAACTGCCCGGAGGCACGGCCAATCGAGACTTTTTGGGCTTTAACCAAAGCAAAGCTTCGAAAATTCATAAAACCAGCGGACGACATCCAAAAATTTAAAAAAGATTGGCCAAAAGTGGTCAAAATGGTGGGAAGTATCACTGTGCAGAAGCTAATCGGTCATGTTCGAGGAAAAGTTAGAAGTCTTGACTATGATTAAATATTTTGATTAAACGAGAGTAAAATATCATATAAAACACAAATACAAACATGATTTGCCAAATAAAATTATTAAAACAAAAAAAACATGACTATTTTGTTATTTGAAAGTGTGCTTACACATTCTGGAACAGTCTATAGTAGCGATTGACAGTGGAAGTTGATCTGGGTAAGCACTGCAGTCCGTGGTAGAATAATGATCACTCGGTAGATCAAACTTTCCAACTTGTTGCTCCCTCTTTCCACTCCATAAATTCCTACTTGATCGATTGGTAGTCAATTGTTGTTGTGTCGTGTAGTGTGTTGTTTATGTGATATAGGTAAATATTTTAACAGTTTCGAATACCCGTTTTCTTGAGCTTTGTTAAGTAATTTTATGGAATTTTGTTTGTGAATGTCTACGCTTTTTGCATCATTTAGTTTTCAATGATTTGTGATACGTCTTCAAATTTGTAGGTGGTTTAAGTTTATAAGATGTTTTTTGTTGAACATATGTTCAGCTACTTTTGATTTGAAATTGTGTGCGAGTCCTTTGTCAGTGTCTTTGTTTGCTTTAGTGATTTTCGCGATATGCACTTTGAAACGAATTTTGAGAGTACGTTTGGTTTGTGCTAAGGACTGTTCATTAAATAAAGTGGACACCTGTTGATCAATTGTTTATAAATAATAACATAGATAAAACATCTTTTTTTATATGATTTGAAAAAAAAATGTGGATAACTTATTTCCGATACAGCCCTTAGTACACTCTGGCGGCCTGAAAAAAAGGTGATTTTCAGGATTTCTTAAGATAACTATAAATGTATAACAAAAATGGAGTACATATGTTTATTCTGCCGTTTCCCGGCTACAAAAATCAATTTGTTGGCCTACTTTGGGCAACTCCATCGGCCACTACACCAGGCAACTTAATCTAGTGAAGCATCATACTGCAAAAAATGAGCATTGTACACGGTGTTCAATAAGTTCGGATACACTTTCAAAATTTGTTAAAAAAATGAAAACATGTTTTTTTATTTTTTGGATTTATGTTATTGAAAGCTATGTTTACAAGGAACGTTTACAACATTTCTCTTGGAATGACCCCCCTTTGTACTCCTTAACGAGCTTCAAACGTTTCTCGAACGCGTCGCAGGCGGCACGCACGGACTGCATGGGCATTTCGTCCCAGATTTTGAGAATTACCGTCTTGAAATGATCCAAAGTGCTGACCTTGTATTCGTTCAGCTTCGCCATCATATAGGACCAAACAAAAAAGTCGAGAGGATTCAAGTCCGGGGAGCTGGGAGGCCACAAAGTTTTGTCCAGAAAGTCGGTTAAATTGTCCCGACACCAGGCTTGAACCACATTTGCCGTATGGGCTGGTGCACCGTCCTGCTGGAACACGTAGTGCTCATCGCCGTAGAGGCTTCGGAGACTGGGGGCAACAACCTTTTCCAAAACCTCAGTTTTGTAGTACGCCGCGTTGATTTTGACGTTTTTTTCAATAAACACCAAGGGTAGCTTACCACGTTTGCATACTGCCCCCCAAACCATCACCGACGCGGCACTTTGGAACCGAGGGATGTTTATATTGGATTCAGGAATGCTGTCCCTCGATGGCGCCCACACCCGGTCATTTTGCACATTGTGCGGCTGCTGCAGCACGAACAGTTTCTCGTCCGAAAAAACAAACTCCTGACCAGCGTGCCGAGAGAGGATCCTCTTAGCTCGATCCAACCGCTTTTTGCTGGTAGCCTCCGAAACGCCATGGACCTTACGTTTTTTGTAAGGCCTGAAACCAAGGTCCTTGGTGAGTATGGTGTGAGCGGTTCCAATGGAAACGTTGAGATCTGCAGCCGTTTTCCGGATTGAGCGGTTCTTTTTGCGCCGAATTCGCTCCCTCACGATCTTGATGACCCGTGGCGTCCTCGCTGAACGCGGCCGACCGGATCTCGCACGGTCATTGGTCGAGGACGTCTCCCGGTATCGCCTGATGGTCGTGTAGACAAAGTTCCGCTTGACCCCATGCGATTTCAGCAGCCGGAATATATCGCCGGGTCGCTCACCGTTCAAAAAACGCTTAATTACGAAGTCCCGATACTCTTTCATCGCGCGTAACAAACAAACAACAACTAACAGAATGTCAACACCGCGCACATTCGGTAGCGTATGAATGAAGCTAAAGCTGACACCAATACCAATGCAGAATATGTACATGGCGCATACCTACGCAATGATGAAAACTTGTATTCGAACTTATTGAACACCGTGTAGGTTATCGCTTACCCCCATCCATGAAATAGGGTCCCGAGGGGCTGAAGCCGTTCTCTACTCTACCTGTTGCCAGGAGGAACCAAGCACGATAGAGCTTATATAGGTGGTGATTATTGGAGGATATCTTTGTCTTGACCTCAGCTGTACCTGGAAAGAGTCTCGGATTGTTTATATTAAAGCGTTGATATCTTTTTTTCAGCTGCCTTTCATAAAACACGAGCTAACTAGCAGCAAAATTTAAAGGTGATTGTTTATTAGGTCAATATTCTTGATTCGATGGATACATCAGAATCTGTACTCACAGTACTGGACTCAAAAAATCATACAATTGGCCTGAAAACGCTTTATATGTTATATTATTCTCATTATCATAGATACATCAGTGACGTATATGGGAAAGTTTTACTATTTGGTGTGCTCAAGATAGAGGCCAAGACGTAAATCATTAAAATATTTTTTTTTTTTTGGCGGATTACCTTTTATCAAAAAAATTATATTTTTTCTTTGACAAAATAAATCGTACATTCAAAATAACGGATTTCTTGATGTTATTATTAAAGCCAGTTTTAATATTTTGGCAGCACTGCATCCTTTGACAGTTGTAGTCACAGCGCAGATTTAATGTTTTCCCGTCGAAGTTGGTTCCGTGTGTACTCAAAAAGTTTAAAAATCCGGAAAACATTTCGCTTGGTGTCAGAAAATAGGTGATTCGCGATCGTGAAAACGGGCTTTCCCTCCGAAATATTGCTAAAAAAACTACTCAGTTTTACTTGACGCTGTGCAACACATATTGAGGGAGTATGAAAGCCAACGAATAGTGAGCACTATTCGGGTAGGGACGTCATCGTTAGACAACACACCGTGAGAATGTCCGGATTGTTCGATTAGCTAAGCAAAATCCGAAATTTTCATCGAGAGAGTGTGCTGAATCACTAAATCTTAGTGAAGATCGACGTACTGTTTGTCGACGGCTCACGTTTGGATTCCAAGCGAGCTTTCATTAGCAAGCGGAACCAGAAGAAGCAGAAGGAGTTTGCCAAAAAAAAATACGCTGGTATGTCGGTGAACTTCTGGAAACGGGTTTTATGAACGGACAAGAGTAAGTTCAAGCAATTCGGACAAAAACGGTGCTCGACAGTTTGAAGAGCTACTGGTGAAGCACACAAGGATCGATATACCAAGAAGACACTGAAACATGGAGGTGGGAACATCATGGTCTGGGGAGCGTTTTCTAGACGATAAAGTGGAGTAGACATCGGTAACCAACAAAAATAACTATTATGAAGCTCTCGAAATAGCCTGGGTACATATTGATCCAACATATTGAACATACCTCAGAAAGCCAATAAAAAATTAAAAAAAAAGAGAAAGAAAACAAAATTAAAAAAAAAAAAAAAAAAAAAAAAAAAAAAACAAATAAAAAAAAAAAAAAGGGGGGATATAATAAATAAAAAAACAAAAAAAATATTAGAGGACCGTGTTGGTTTATAGTAATAATAGTTTCATCTAATTAATACGTATCACTACACATATGGTTGGTGAAAAATTTAATAAAATAGTTCTTTAATTAGCTTTGGACTTGTCCCTTCTTATGAATTTTGCTCCATACTGCACTTTCGTGATCCTCATAACGTTAAAAAAATAGACAAAAGTTGCCGATTTTTCATGGGTTTACCTTCACCCGCACTGACAAACTACCCATGCAGCATCAATCATAGTAACCCATGAGTCAGCAGACAAAATTTGACAGCTGTATCAGTCGAACTCTAATCGTGATGGCAAAAACAGTGAACCAAGTCCGTTCAGAAGTGTGCGTTCAAAGAACGGCACCCGCCGCGTCGAAAACGGACATCGTGCGGCACTTTGTAGACGCCGGATACACCCGTTACGGCATCTACAACATCTTGGCACTATTTGACAACAATCAGAGCATCGAAAAAAAGCCCAGTTCCAGACGGCTGACGACAAGAAGCCCCAAAGAATGGTGAAGAGGAAGACCGAGAGAAAAGTGGCTACATCGCTGCGTGCGCTTGGCCAGGAGGTCGGTTCAACCGACTAAACAGTGAAAAAGTACCTGGCGAACATGAAAATACATGTCAGAAAGCGGAAGTCACGTCCACTGGTTTTGGAGCTGCAGGCAATGACACAGCGGCAGCGGCTGAATAAGATGGTCAACTCGATTTTCCCGGCGAATCGCGACGTGGCAGTGGTGATGGACGACGAGACCTATCTCACCCTAGATGGCAACGACTGGCAGGGCACTTCGTATTTTACTTCCCCTACGAAGGAAGTGAGCTCCGAGATGAAGTTCATTTCACACAACAAGTTCCCCAAGAAGGTGCTGCTGTGGCTGACAATCAGCGAGAAGGAGATGTAAAAGCCGCAATCTTCTTTCGCTCTGGACTGGCCGTGAACGGGGAAATTTATAGTACAAAATGCCTGCCGGAAGTTGCGTCGTTCATCAAGAAATACCACAAGGGCAAAGACGCGGTGTTCTGGCCAGATCTGGCAGCCCACTACTCGAAGCGATCGTTGGAGGAGATGGAGCGGCTGAATATCGATATGGTACCCAAGTCGGCGAACCCGCCCAACGTCCCATCGAGAATTTCTGGGCCAACCTGAAGCGTAAGATCTACTCCATCAATTTTGTCGCGAAAACTGAGGAGGAATTGATAAATAAAACAAAGAAAGAACTCAAAAACATGCCTACACGCATGTTTTCGTCCGCCATGGCGAATGTTCCAATTAACTGCCAGAAGGCCGCTTGCAAGTGCGTAGAATTTTTTTGAAATTAAGCATAAATAATTACCTTCCATGGGAAATTTATCAAAAGCAATTATCTGTCTTAGCTTTTTTTATCACCATCCGAAAGAAGTCCATTTTTTTCAATGGAAACATTACCACCCACTCCTCTTCACACACCCCCCCCCAAAAAAAGTTAAAAAAAAAAAAGTATTTTTTTTTTCCCTCCCTTCTTTTAGTTCTGAACCCGGCACAACCCCACAAATTAATAAAAATATTAAAAAGTTTTTTGTTTTTTTTGATGGAATTACAAAAAAAAAAATTTTTTTTTTTTAAAAAAAAAAAGAGAAAAAATATTCAGTGAGACCCCCATGCGTAGAATTTCCCCTTGCCGCAAAATATTCTAGGCATATCAGTCCCACCACATGATTTATTGATGGATTGTTGGCGATAGAATTTACGTTTTCAAATAGAAATGCCATGTGCATTATTGTTTATGCTCCTACTATGATTCTGATTATTTTTTATCACCATATCATCGTTAGAAACACAGTTCTATCAAATGCAAATGGTGGCTTATAAAGACATTTTGATGTCAATATTTTCATGTCAAAGTCATTGTTTAAGTTTGCATATAAGCCGCTTAACAATGCTGAGTGTCGAGTTGTTCCTACAAAGAATGTTTTAAACTTAAATCAAATTTTTTTCTAAGATCTCTAAGAAAAGTCGTAGTGGGACTCTAACTTGATGTTTTTTTTTTATACCAACTCAGAACAAAGTATATAATTTTTTGTTTGTATCCAATAGTATAGTTAAAAAATTAAGCATATATTGAAAAAACTGGAATTTGACCAAAAGCAACATGGGACAGTTATGCTTAGAACGGCAGTATATAGCACGCGAAAAGAACTGAAGTGATTTCATAAGGGACGAATGGCCAGTTTTCAGTGGCTAGTGGGTAAACATGGAAACCGGTAACTGTCCGATTAGCCGGTTTTGCATGACTCTGTCTCCCATCCCACAACTGGGCGGGTGGTGGGTGAACATAGTCCTGTCCGAACCACCAGCTGAGAGCTCCCCGAGCAGGAACGAATAACTTGATAACTGGCCTTGGTATTTAGGAGACCAGATTAAGAGGTAAAATACCTGAGGATAATACCACAAAATGTTCCCACAATGTCATGCGAATACCAAATTGAGGTAAGACAATACCAAAATAGTACCTCTCAGGTATTCCCAGGTATCCGAAATAACAAGTTTTGTTATTCGGAAGATATTTTGCTTGCAATTCTTAGGTATTTTACCACTTAATCTGAGCTCTTTAATACCAAGGCCAGTTATCAAGATCAAAATTAGGTATTCATATGTTGTTGTTTCCTGCTCGGGTCGTGTCGAAAGCTGAAATCATTTCGGTTCATCTCGCGTGCTATATACTAGCGTTGATAGCATAGCCCTGAATGAAGAGAGGCACGAAAATACTATACGAAGCACAATTCTAAAGAGGAGACGAGCCTCAGTTATAAAATCAGACACCGGCAACAAAGCAAAATATTTTTTTTGCAGCTGAGGGGTGTGGCTATTTCTGTATTCATCATAGAATGAAACTAAATGAAATAAAAAGAAGAAGACAATTTGAATCCGTTATCCGTTTTTGAGGACCGGGATAGGGAAAAACATATTTTCAACCTGTTCATACGGAGATTTGTATGGGAGCAAAAGCAGGTCATTTATAAGTAAAAAATTTAACTACTTATACTAATAGCACTTAGTTGTAAAACCGACTTACCGAGTAAACATTTGGAAGGTTTTTCTGATCAAATGATATATGAATGAAGTCATTGTGTTCAGTTGAACGAGAGTTATTAGCGTTCAAAAACCTTTCACTTTAGCGGAACGCTCTCATTTTTCATTTTGAACTGACACCCGGTATAGAAGAGAGAAACGTAGTCCTACGTTAAAAAATCAGGTGTAAGATTTATTTGGTCCATTTTGAAATACCGGTTTAGCATTAAATTATTTAATATTGAGCAAGTCATGCACATTCCTACATTTTTCATGCCAGCACATTTTTTTCGTATAAAAATATTTTCTTAAGGCCGTTCACGCCAAAATCCGGACGTACAAAAATATTTTAGAAAATCAACAGCATGTTTTTGGTTCATATTATTTATTTCATTTTATCGATAAATGTGATACTCATCACAACTGCATATAGATTTATATGGATTTATTTCCATAAGCTGTTGCGTGCACTTTCTTATTGACTCTTTTCATCAATCTTTGCACGGTGTCCTTGTCAATTTTCTTCGAAGCAGTAAGCCACTTAGAACGAAATTCTTGGATCATTGATACCTCTCCACCAAGCTTTTTGAGGTTTCCCTTGACCATTGACCAGTATGTTTCCATCGGGCGGAGCTGTGGAAATTTTGGTGGATTACAATCCTTGGGAACGTAAATAACGTTATTTTGCTCATACCGAGTGATTGTATCTTTAGCGTAATGACAGCTGGGCAAATCTGGCCAGAACAAGGATTGAGTCGCACGTTTTCTCAGGAAAGGTAAGAGCCGGGTTTTCAGGCATTCTTGCCGATTAATCTCAGCGTTTATGGTAACGAAAATCTGAGATTTTAGCCCACAGGAACATATTGCTTGCCAGACCAGATATTTTTCAGGGAATTTGGTTTTATACTTCCGTTTTAGTTGTTCAGGGGCAGCTTTCCGGCTAGTTGCAGATTAAAATTCCATTCCCGAGCGATATTTGAATTTTTTGAAGCAGTGGAATTTTGTGAGAAGATGTTCATAAAGCTTTCTGGAGCGTGTTTTTACCGATTTTTGTAGTTTTGCGTTACGATCTGGAATATATTTGAGCTTTGAATGATCTCAATCCAGCCTTAGATTTCACTTTTTGCACAAAACCGGTTGACATTTGCACTTTTTTCGCGTCCGTCCGTGTTGACACCTTCGGGTTTGCCTGAAAAGCAGCAAGGACTTTTTTCTCCTTCCTTGTGTTGCTTTGTCCATGTTCACCACCACCTCCAGCTTTCCTTTCGTCAGTGAGACCCTCTTTAAAACGTTTAATCACATCAGCAACAATTGATTTTGGCACATTTAACGATTCTGCGATGAATCGAACAGTTGATTTGTGATTTTCCAAATATTTGTGCAACATAGATTTCCTGCGTGCTAGTTCAGACGGCGCCATATTGAATACAGAATGCGCTTTTGTAAGCAATGTGTGTGATTCACGCTTGTCTATGTATTAGTTATGTTCATAAAAAGTTTCATTCCATTTCATAGTGATTTGACTAAGAAACAGGATAAATACTTTGTCCGGATTTTGGTGTCAACGGCCTTTATGCCCTTAAGAAACTTACCCTCTACCATTTATATAAGCTGAGATATCAAAGGAAATAACAAAATTTATGTGGTGTGTGATTTATTTTGTCCAGCACTGTAATTAACTTGATGATTAATTCCATTTCAGCGGATGGAGAAACTGCTTCAAATCTACCAGACCTGCACCATAACCTTGAAGGCATCCGCCATCGTACGGAGAGTTGTCCTATCAGCCACAGAGTACAATGAAGATTATATGGAAAAGACAGTTACCGAGATGAAGATCATCATAATGTTCACCTGTAAGTCCACACATATACATCCAACCTTTTTCAGTAAAATGTCCCTTTCTTTTCAGTAATCTTCACCTTGGAAGCGTTGGTCGTAGCAGGAGCAGGCCGGAAAATTCGTCGTGAGCAACAGGAGCCCCTTTACTACGTCGATGTTGTCTGAATGAATGCAACCGTAATCCATATTTTTCCTACGTAGTGGAAATCGATTCGATGTGATCCAGTTTGTGTCAAAGCCCTGCACAGAATCCGTGACAGCCAGACAGCAGCGTAGTGATGGGGCTTGAATGAAGTGAACTCCTTGAATTAATCAACCTTTTCGTCCAGACAATATATACAGATATTTACATAAGCATTTACACGACAAGAGTTTCACCCCCTTTTCCCCGTTTTACGCGCAAACAAATTTAGAACGCTTTCCAGTCAATTTAGGATTTGTAAACATTGTATTGTAGGCCAGTGATTTAGATAAAACAGCTCAACCGTTGTTTGCCGATTCGATAAAATGAACGCTTGAAATTTATTAAACACATTTGTTGTTTAATCTCAGAGAGATGTGTTATTAATCCCAGACAGATGACACTCGCCGCAAAATGAGACCCAAAAATCAAATGAAAACAAATTATTGCCACCCTTCCCAGTTGTGTTGAAATGCTAATAAAATAGTAGTCTATGGTTGAAGCTATTTCGAAATCCAGCATTGCTATTGCAAGTACACACACATTTTAGCATTAATGGTTTCTCAAAAAGAAGAAAAAGAAACAACCGCAGCTGACACTCCGCACACTTTTACAAAACACTGCTTTCACGGCTTGTCCGATTCCCTTCGATGATGGGCAGCCTGAATTTAACGAAACTCTTTCTTGGATTGGCAGGGGAGATGCAGGAGCTTGAATAAATTTGTTCTAGTGATCTGAGTAAATCCAGCAATCCAGTAATTCTACATTTTATTGAACGACGATCTAGATTTCTTTATATTCTTAGCGCAGCTCATGAGGTAGATAGCAGAGGTACTTTGGTTGACCTTTCAAAACTGAACACATGTGTAAAACCTGTCCTGGGCTGGGAATTCTTGCCGGGCATAATAAAAGATAAGCGGCACTCTCCAGAGGTGGCGCTTAAGCCACTCGTTTCCGATTTCAAGGGACAGAGAACTATTTACACGGAAAATAAAATTTAGTGGGTACTACGAAATTGTTCGTTCAAATCATCTATGTATAGCATGTTCCAGGAAGTATGTGCACTATTAAAAATTAAGATAAAAACCAACGCACTTTAGCCCTAATGCTGCTCATCAGTCTCTGCACAGACTTCTTAGCAATTGTTTCCAGTAATTCGCAAATTGTTCGTTGGTATCTACGGAAACAGCTATGCCTTGTTCAGATCCCAAAATGTCTCGATTGGTCGTGCTTGAGGACAGTTCAGAGAATTCATAAGTTTCGGCACGTATTGAACATTATAGGCGTTGTACCATGCTATGGTGTCTTTCGCATAATGTACAGATGCCCAATCCAGTAAAAACAATACTGGGTCATCATGCTTTCCTTGCCAGCAAACGCCATTTCCGGATGTACGTATCTGTCATCATTGCTCTGATGTCGCAAACTACTCTGACCACATTCCGCATTCGCAAATAGCTTGCCAAACCATTGGCATCATCGACGTCCTGGCTTTCACGCACGGTGTAATATTCATCTGAAGTGTCTTATAGTCAAATTTTACATATAATTACCTTACCAGACCAACGCTGGAGTGGCCTCTGCTGTACACAGAAGTTGTCTCCATTCTATTCTCGCAGTCTACAAACGGTCCGCATGTCGCTTTCTACCTGATCGATCCGTTGAGTGCCTTTTCTTCTTATGCCCGTCGGTTCGTTTTTGAGAATCATTGAATCCGACACTCTTACGACATGCCCAGCCCACCGTAGTTGACCGATTTTCACGGTGTGTACGATGGGAGGTTCTACCAGCAACTGATGCAATTCGTGGTTCATTCACCTCCTCCACGTTTCGTCTTCCATCTGCACTCCATCGTAAATCGTCTGCAACACCTTATGCTGTACACAGAAGTTGTCTCCATTCTATTCTCGCAGTCTACAAACGGTCCGCATGTCGCTTTCTACCTGATCGATCCGTTGAGTGCCTTTTCTTCTTATGCCCGTCGGTTCGTTTTTGAGAATCATTGAATCCGACACTCTTACGACATGCCCAGCCCACCGTAGTTGACCGATTTTCACGGTGTGTACGATGGGAGGTTCTACCAGCAACTGATGCAATTCGTGGTTCATTCGCCTCCTCCACGTTTCGTCTTCCATCTGCACTCCATCGTAAATCGTATGCAACACCTTATGTTGAAAGACACCAAGGGCGCGTTGGTCCAAAGTAATATCCATGTTTTGTGGCCGAAGAGGGTTACCGGTCTAATTAATGTCTTGTAGATGATTAACTTTGTAGTTCGGCGAACTTTATTCGATCTTAGCATCCTTCGAAGTCCAACGTTTACCACGAAATGCCAATGTTATCTGTGAACATATGGCTAAAAACGAAACGTATACCATTCAGCAATTACCGAGTTCACCTGATTTGGCTCCCTGTAACTTTTTCCTGTTCGGTCGATTCATGAAACCCGAGATGAGATCATGGAAAAAAATAAAATGTTTCGAGGATTGGATCAAGCGCTGGCATAAATACGTTGCAGTCGATGGGGAGTACTTCGAAGCGGACAATATCGATTTTGATGTACAATCTTGTATTTTAAATTTCATGAATAAATTCCGGTAACTTTTTGATCAAGGTAGTAGAGCAATTTTTTTTCGCTGATTGAAAACACAGACGTATTTTTACGTCAAAAAACTGTAAATTTAACAGTTGGCAAAAAAAACCTCGTAAAAAGATTTCTGAGTGTACACACACATGTAAGACCAGGTGCTCTGATACTGACATATACGAGCGTCAATTTTGACACAAATTTGAGTCATAATAGATGTAAAATAAAATTCGGTCGAACGTTTTTTTCTGTGAGTAAATAGGATCTAGTCTCGGAACACCAAAGCTCACATAAATTGTTTGTAAATGCTGACGTACTTTTTCTGGGGGGTGGGACGTTTGGCATATGGACGTTTAGCATATGGACGTTTGGCATATGGATCTTTGGCAAATGGATGTTTGGCCGAATGGACGTTTGGCCGAAATTGTCTATTAGCATAAATAAATTGCAGAGAAAAGGAAATAAGAATCTAAAAAAGTATTGTCAAACGCATTAGATCTAAAAAAGGAAAAACGGAACTAAAAAGACATTCTCGAACGCATTAGATAGCATCCCAATATTCTAGACTTATTACACTTAGAGTTTATCAATATGTGTGCGCATTTGCAGTAATTAGCATTCTAAATAAGTTTCAACTATATCAATTCACTAAAACACGAAATTTTTATGTTCAGAAATACAAAACATGGTATTCGGCCATTTTTCCATATGCATGAGAAGTATGAATATGTGTTGATAAAAACGTAGACTCCTGATTTTAGGTGGAAATATGTAATATGTTAAACAGCTAGACAGAATGAATCATTATTTTTTATAATCTTGAAGAATTCTTTGCACATGGGCCTTCTATGACGATACATATTGCTGTATTCGAAAGCAAACTTCTGAATCAAGCCCTTGCCCAGTTTATTACTCTTTGTGAGATTGTTCCTTCTTTCAAACATGAGCAGTTCTTTGGAGTTTTGCTGATCAACGCAATAAAGTACTGCATATTTGACGAAGCATATTCCTGTATCCAAAAGCGAACTTATGATTCAAGCGCTTGACCGGTATAAAACTCTTATGTGATATTTTTCCTTCTTTCAAACATGAGCTGTTCTTTGGTGTTTCACTGATCAAACAAATGTAATTCTCATGATTTCATATGCGGTATGCGGTAAAATGTTGCCAAATGGCACCCTACCACTTTGGCAATCTCTTTCGGCTTCTTCTGGGCGAGCAACAAACTGGTGATCACTTCTTTCGCGAACATTTTGACGAATTTGCAATAAAACAAATAGAATGTTTGGATGCAGCACTTAAAAGTAAACATAAACAAATACACTTTCGACAGAAATTAGTAGCTAGCTACACGAATTTACCCAATACTCAAGTTTGAACATTTTCACATTATTTTCCGCCACACCCTGTACAATTGCAGCAGGACCACAATCTGCAGACATGTAAATACAAATGAAATTATGATCATTTTATATTATAACATCCATTCACTACATTTTGTATGCTCTTTTATAAATCATTTTCAGCATCGCATTTATGCATCCTTGTCAGTTATAGCTCATCTAACCTACGTTATGTATTTGAAAATATAGGAAGGTTTTTAATATATTTTTTAGAAAGGATCATATTCGAAAAATTCTGCTTAAAAAAAGCTCTTTTCTTCTTCATCAAAAATATATAATAATTAAAAACCTAACAATTCATACATTTCCTATTTCACAGACATAGAGAATCATTTATGGGTCCAGATGAACAAGAGCTATCGAAAAATATAATTTTTATTTAAGTTTTATTAAGATTCAGTTTGGGGCTATTCATAAACCACGTAGACTTTTCTGGGGGGAGGGGGGCTTCTGACAAAAGTCTACGCTCCATACAAAATTTCAAAAAATTGTATGGAGAAAAGTCTACGAGGGGGGAGGGGGGGTCTGAGATTTTCAAAAATGAGTCTACGTGGTTTATAAACAGGCCCAGTTTTTTGATTCATAGTCATATGAATTTTATTTCGCCTTATTATTATCTGTTTTCAGTTTTTCCAAGACTATTAAGATATTAATACACATCTAATTTTTATTTTCAGTTACATACCAGTAGATGTCAGATACATCTTGTACCTATGTTTATTATGTTCTCTAACTATTATTGTGAAAACCAATTCTAATCTTAGTAGATCTTAATCCAATAGAAACTGCAACAGCGGAAGTCTTTCGATGAGTAGATGGTCAGCTTAGTTATGGATATATGTATTCTACTATAGTTTACTGGTCTGCTGGTGTTATTATTTTATATTATAACGTTAATTTATTATTTTATGTTAGGATATTAAATGATGTGACATAATTGCATTTATATTCATTTAATTAAAATCACTATTTCCGATGAGACTCACTGCAAAAAATTATTGCAAGGAAACGGAACAGCACATCGAAATTTTAGGTTTACTATTTTTTATATGCTATATTTTCAGATCATCAATGGATGCGGTTTTATGAGATAATTTTAAATCAATTTTTTTTCTCGCAGCTGCATTGTCTTAACTTTCAGGTCCACATATGGAATATTTATCATCATTCTTATATTAATTCACTATATTATTTGTCATTATAATATTTATTCACTATATTTTTTATATTTATAATAATAATTCACTATATTTTATATATTACAATATGACATTGAATATATTTTGGGAAGGGAGGGAGCATCAGGGTATCACTCAAGCTGGAATTGGACAATAGAGTGGTATGACAACCGGCGTCTAGGAGGGAACGAACAGTATCATTTTCTTATCCAACCGATTAGATTGTGATGCTGTGAATTCTACTCCGACAGTTTCAGTGAGAGTGACGCGTCCGTCTTAACAAGCCATCCTGTAGAAAGCTTAAAAAGTATTGCGAATTGGGTTATTCGATTTGTTGGATCGGAATTCGATATCATTCGCTTTATACATCTCTAGCATGTCCTTCGTGTAGTGGCATGATGCCGAGTTCGGTCAGAAGATCGTTGGACCGCGTGAGCCTTCAGGAGATGGAGAAGCCGCTTTTAGTGACACTCTTCCAAATTCAGCTGTCCATTCATGGTGCTTGCGGTAAGGAAAGGTGTACTCCGCTTTCCGCAAGTACATATCGCTTGCCAAATTAAGAACTTCTTAGCGAACTTCGACAGCTTATGTGTCCGGAGGTTCTCGGTAACATCACACTTATCCTTGGCAGTCACATACAGGTTTTTTGGAATCTGGTTGAAGTCCGCCTTCACATATGTTTCGGAAACCACGTCACCAATGAGAGCAAAAGGAATACATGGATACGAGATCAGATCGTCGAAGCTATTCGTGAAAAGAGTATGGTTACCAGACAGGTCTCCAGCTCACGCACCGAAGCAGAGGTCTTCCCCCTACTAGCGGGAATCATGTTATCGTGGAAGTAGCTTTGATACTACGGTCGAGACCTCTAGAAAGGAACAGACTCAACCCTCGTGAAATGTTGGCCTTCATCGTCGAAGCATTAAAATTAAAATGAATCGCTTTTGTATTCATTTCACTCCACTTCAATTACCTTTCATGCAGTGAATAAATCTTACTTTCACCAATTCACTTCCTGTCAAGCGTGAGTAAGCTTAAATTTATTTGCGATCTAGCTCCGAAAAGGTCCCCGAGCTGGCAAGCGCGTTTCTTTTTGATACTGCGGTTACTTATTGAAATTGCATTTGTTGCATTTGCGCTGGAACTGTGAATAGGTACAACATGAATCGCGTGAAAGAAGCATATAAGGAGTGTAGCGAAAATAAGCTATCCACAAACTTTCTTTCAAATTATGTTGAAAACCGATATTTTATTCAAACAAAAAATTGATTCTTTATTGTACGAGGTTAAACTTGAACATAATGAAGACAGGATGATATTTAAGTTATTCCTTCACGAATTTTCGAACTTTGGATCGAATGCTCTTCATCAAGTTCCGGATAAGTGTTGCATCGCATTTTTTGGACGCTTGAGCCCAAATTTTTTTGAACTCCTGCATGTTCCCAGCTGCCTTACCAGTCTTCTTGAAGACCCTCTTCACGATTGCCCAGTAACGTTCGATGGGTCGAAGCTGAGGGCAATTTGGTGGATTGATATTTTTCTCAACGAAATCTATACCCTTTTCCGCAAGCCAATTGAGAGTGGTTTTGGCATAGCGAGCCGACGCTAAATCCGGCCAAAACAGTGAAGGTGTACTATGCTTCTTATATAAAGGCAACAATCTCTTCTGGAGACACTCAGATCGATAGATTTCCGCATTTATAGTTTCGGTAGTGTAAAAAATGGTTGATTTCAAACCACAGGAACATATTGCTTGCCATACCAGTACCTTTCGACCGAATTTCTCCACTTGAATCGACCTGTCCGCATCGCTCACATCCTCCCCAACGACGGCAGTAAAGTATTGTGGACCTGGAAGGGTTTTTGAGTCCTCCTTTACATAGGTCTCATCGTCCATCAAAACGCATGCATCCGGACGCTGCAAAAGACGCGAATACAATTTCCGGGCCCTTGTTGCTGCTCGCTTCTTCTGTTCTGCACTTTGTTTCGAGATTTTCTGCTTCTTGTAGGTCTTCAGGTGGTTTCGCCTCTTGATACGCTGGATCATTCCGACACTCGTTCCTGCTTTTTTGGCCAAATCACGTATTGACATTGATTTGTTCTTCGTGATTAGAGATACCACTTTCTGCTCCAGTTTCGGGTTGGAAGAACCGGGTTTGCTGCCTCTTCCTGGTAGCTCATCCAAAGAATAGTGTTCCCCAAACTTATTAATGATGGTTTTAACACTCGCATGATGAATTCCAAACCGCTTCGCCAATTTTCGCATAGTAATACACTTCTCACTAAGCCATGTGTCCTGAACCTTAATTTTCACTTCCTTTTCAATACGCGACATTTTGAAAACGCAGAATTTGAACCGCACAAACAAGTAAACAAAAGAAAGCTGATAGTCAAACGCACAGCATGCAGTGTTCAGAGCATAAAAAACCATCACAAATACATGCGTACAACGCAAATGTATGTGGATAGCTTATATTCGATTCACTCCTTATATCAGCAATTTCATTAATCATTTAATAAAATGGTTGATTATTTTTGTCGGTGCTACAATTACTTTCTCTGATGGCCCTGTTTATAGTCTTAAAAATAATGAATACCTCAGAAATGAATATAAATCCGACCGTATTGCATGAACTTAAACTGTCCTGTTTCATACAAATTTGACACCAAACACGCCCGTTACATTTTACGCAATTTTTGATTACAATTGTATACTATCTCTTTTTCTCTCAAGGAAATGCTACTCAATTTTTGTTGAAAAGTGGATCTACTCAATTTATGAGTAGATCCACTTTTTACGAAAATTGAGGAACATTTCTGTGAGAGAAAAAGAGATAGTATACAATTGTACTCAAAAATTGAGTAAAATGAAACGGGAGTGAAGGCTAGAATAAACACCGATGATTGAAAAGCTTAGTCGAAAATGTTTGTTTGCAGCACCCGCCGAGCATCTTGACAGATGAGCTTAGTTTCACGTACCCATCTACAAATTGTAGATGTCTCTACCGTGCATAAACAAAAGGGCCATCCATTCTCGATATTACCGCTTTTTAGCTTTGGAACACATGTTTTCGTTTCCTTATGTGTGGATGGTAACAACAGTGCAAGAACAATTTTTTATTGAGACGTTATGTTGATGTGGCTTTCTTTCCGTTCATTTGATTTCACTTGTATCGAATATAAATCATCATTACTTGAGAATGGGAATGAGGGAAAGTGAAACAGAGAGAAAGAGAGATAGAGAGAGAGCGAGAGAGAGAGAGAGCTGAGAGCTGACAGCTCCCATGTTAAAGTATAGGACGAAAGTTTTAAAATGCTTCTAAAAATTCAAATCAAATTCTAATTTAAAGCAGTTTTCGTATGATAGATAAAATAACATCAACAAAATAGAAATAAAATAAAAATAATGCCCCTGTTGTGTAATTTTGAATATTTCATCCATCATACAACAAACTGCTTTTAATAGAAATTTCATTTGAATTTTTTAGAAGCATTTTAAAATGTTCGTCCTATACTTTAACATGGGAGCTGTCAGATTTATCACCACTCGGTGTCTTCGTCTTTTTTCAACTTGGATTCGTCTATAATGTTTTCGCTTGGAAAAATATGGCGACCGCGTTGCTTCAGTGACCATAAATTTATTCAATTTTGGTTAAACAATAAAGTCTTATATTGGAAAATGAACATTACCCAAATTTCAGTAAAAATTGCTATCGTTTTTTTTTACTGGCTATTGAGTATTGGGTATTTTCAACAATACCTAATTTTAGGTAAAATAAATACCTAATTTTAGGTATTCTCATCTTAGTGTGTAGGCTGCCATTTTATGCACCTCTTGCTAGACTTCGGATATTTTTCAAATGCTGAAAATTTCGGAGTGTTTTTATAATTACGGTTTTTAAATTATTCAATCTTTTGCTAGTGGTCTAAGTCTCGAGTGTGTTCATATTTCATTAAAGAAAAGTTACAACATATCGTCCGCATTATATTCATCAAGTACGAATAAGAACTCCACAACTAACGTCGATGTAAATACGTTCATGATAATTTGTTCGAGGATTCATTTGATTTGACAGAACCAGTGAGCCAAGAGTATCGGGGTACATTGACATTACTCTGGAGCTGTCAGGTTGTTACCGGGTTGGTTTGCAGTTTGTGTTGCTGAAGTTGACTAAGAAGGGGCTGTCAAAAGAAGATAATCTGTTTCAATTGAAAGGGATGGATGTTAAGTTCATCGTCTCACGACGATTTTAAATTGAAAGCGAAATTATATGACCCTGGTTGGCACTGCTAAAATACACTAAATGTAAGCTCAAAAACTAAATGTAAACTATAATTAACTCATGAAACCATAATCAATCATAAATATGTGCAGCTTTAAGTAAGTTTACTAAAGCCTAATAAGGTTGTATTGAACCTAACCCTAGTTGCTCCGTAGCAATAGCGTTAACTTTTCTTATAAATGAAGAACATTCCATATGTTCTGAAGCTTCAGCGTTACGACGTGACGTGTAGTGACTGTTACGGTTACACCTGCGAACCCTTCGAAGATATCGAAAGGATCAAATAGAATTAAGACGACTTCTGTGTACATTATAGACTTATGGTGATAAGGCAGTAATTAATGGCTTTGATCCCAGCGTCAAAAGAATCATATTGAGATCAAAATCGTTTCGATCTCACCAACGGTGGACAGATTCAGTTGTTTGCCAACCCCGAACGGTAGATTTCGATTGAACACTCTTGGCATGCGTCTGCAGATCAATCACAGACGACACGCCCGACAAAAGCGGAACTAATTAATAAATCATTTCCCCGAGAAATCTGAAACCATCAACGCGCGCCAGCCATTCCAATCGAGTTGCGCAAACAAAACAGCCCCCGTCCGTCCATTATGAATGCGGCGATTTGACCGTATACAGATATCAATCGAACCGTTTGGGTTCATAAATGGTTTGGGCATATCTTTTCTGTAATCAACCGACGCGTAACTGGAGCTCCACGATCAGTTGTTGAATGAAATGAGAGTGGAAATTTCGTACAATCGAAATACATTGATAGCAATCTTGATTGCTAGTCAGGATTGCGACTTGCTGGTAGCCATAAGCGATTGTTTTACCACAATATGGGCGTGACTCAAACGTTGCATTCCTCAAGGAATCCGAAATTGGTTTGGACACAACCTTTTGAAAACAGTGCCGTAGCACAGGAAGGTGCATTCCATATTCTGAAGAAGTGAACATTTGTCTTGCCTTGCAACTGCACACACTTCTGAAATCAACATCAAGTTCACCTGACTTCAATATAGGATAGCCACTGTCGATGACTCGCTACGACCCCGTACCATTTAGGTAGATATATGACGGCCTCGTGGACCGTAAATTGGACCCCAAAAACCCTCCCAGCCATCCGCACTATCCACCACCGCCTAACAGATTAATTACGATAAGATCCATTATCATCGAACTTGGTTTCTTTCACTAGCGCGATCCACACCAACCATCATCAGCTGCACAGCAGCGAGGGCACGCTCTCGCCAAAAGGGGTGCGAATATATTTCCAGTTCTCCAGCTCACGCGCGCTCCCCGGTAATCAATCATCGCTGACATGAGAAATATGTTAGAAATCATAAAGTAATTATGATATAGTTTTGACATAAGTATTTTAACCGATTGGTGTGGTAGCAAAGTCGAAAATGGATAGACCTGCTCCCCTTTTTGTCGGTTATCTTGTCCGTGATGGCCATTGTAGACGTAGAAATTCGAGCAGGCAGGTAGTGGTGTCACATTTTATTTTTCGATACACTTATGGCATGTCGCTCGCAGTAGCGTGAACTTTCCGAAAAGGTAAAATCGATGTCAAGTTTGATAATAGAGAACACATAAAATGTAAGACCGGGTAAAGGTGGTTCGCTGCTACCGCGCGTAAATCACGACCTGCCACCAGTCGCGACCTCAATCGTCGTCGGTAGCCGGGTGCTCTGTTTAAAGGCATACCACGTAAAACCGTAATCTTAAGCCGGTGGGCATGAAATATTTGCGAAGGTCTTTTCTTCGGGAATGACCTATCACGTGCCACTCCCGAGGTTGATGTGATCATTGAGCCTGAGAGGAGTAAGGTTAGCTCTTTATGGTCTCGATTTGGGAAAAGCGATAGCCGAAATCCGAATGGCACGAAGTGAAACCGACAAAGTAAGGTGTGTGATAATTTATGACTGCACTTGAGCCTTATAATTCTTTGTTTATGTTTTATGATTAATGAAGATTTTCCAATCTTATTTTTTTTTCAATGAGATTCAAAAATGTGTATCACATAATGAGTCCATACAATTTCCGAAACTCACAGCCCCTTCGGAGGCGTTACATGATCAAACGTTTGGCGTGTTCAACGAGTTCATTCTTCACAAAGTCTGCGCTTAGTTAACCCCAAAATGCATCCTGTTGCCATTTGTCAACATAACTTTTGCTACAGCATAAATCATGAAGCAGTTTCCATCCATTATTTCCATTTAATTGAAGATCATGCATTTAAGGGCGAGAGTAAATAAATTTATTCCACTAAGTATTTGGCCGCACAAAATGTTACATTGAATGATGGCACGATAAGAGCCGAAAATTAATGCGCCTCGGAAATTATGCGAGTTTACGACTACAAAAACAAAATTAAAACAAATATATTCGATAAATTAATCATGAATTTCGTGAAAATTGGTGGAATTCAATTAGGTTATCTAAAAGAAAGCCGAAATTGGTCTCCGATCTACAGTTCATTTGCATTACATTTAAAATAAGGTGGATTTATTTTTCTACATTTCAGTTATTCCTTATATTCCAATATGGCGATTGGAAAAAATCACAGTATTGCAAAAAAAGCCAATTTAACTTCGCAATGACTACTATAAAACCAATTTGCCGTTTAATTCACTTACTGGATGCAAAATTGTTTTGAAATGCTTTTTCCACTGACCATAAAAAGATAATGAATGAGTCTTAAAACGGCATTTCAAAACAGCATTTTACGAGTTCATAAAGTCGAAATAAAACCTTTGATAGGAGTAAAAGGAATTTGAGAAAACATTGTTTTAATATCGTTGTAAACAAGCTGTGTAGGTTCTCATAAACCCGACTAAAACACAAACGACTAACACCATACTGATTTCTGGTGGCTTTCATAAAACTGTAATAAAACTTAATAAAGCTGGACGGTTTTGGCAATGTTACTTGGGTGTCCCCCTTTCTTCCAAAAACTCCGCTTGACAATCGCCCAATACCGGTCAATTGGCCAAAGATTCGGACAGTTCGGTGGATTGATGTCCTTTTTCACGAATTGTACATTATTGTTTGCCATCCACTGTAGAACTGACTTGGGGTAGTGGGCGGAAGCCAAATCTGGCCAAAAGAGAGGAGTAGCCTTTTTCTTTCTGCACACTTAGATTTTTTTACAGAAATCTGTAAAATTTTACCAAATTCTCAACAGCTGAACGTTCGGTAATCCGATTTAACGAATTTCGGTAAAAAAAAATTACAAATGCCGGTAATTTTTTTACAGATAACTGTAAAATTTTACCGAAATCCGTCAAATCGGATTACCGAACGTTCAGCTGTTGAGAATTCGGTAAAATTTTACAATTTCTGTAAAAAAAATTTGAGTGTGTCTACAGTGGCAGCAATCTCTTCTTCAAACATTCTTCCTCGTACACCTTGGCGTTAGTTGTACCCTTCGTGAAAAAATCGACAACCACAAACCGCAGGTACGAACCGCATTTCAGGACAGAACCTTCTGTCAACTCTTTTCAATCGCCACCGTGGTGTCAGCGTCGTTCAGGTCATAGTCCACCGTTTTTCGAATAATACTGCGGTCCAGCCAGCGCTCGCGAATCTTCCTTGGCGTAGGTTTCGTCGTCGTTCAGGACGCATCCGTCTATGTTTGATTGTTTGTTTGATCCCTTAAATCATCCTGATGCTGGTGTTGAATTGCTTGGCCAAATGCTGCATCGATGCCTATGCTTTTTTTCTTATGCACTCAACCACTTTCAGGACCAGACCGGCCTGGCTGGGACCCGGTTTCCTGCCAAATAGGGGGAAATCTTTCACGGAGAGCGTCTCACCGAACTTTTCGGTTACATTTGTTACTAGGGGGTCAGACAGACCCTACTTCAATGCCCTCGATCCCTGGTCTAAGCCACGGGGACCATTGAGGGTGGGCTCTCATGGCCTCTTTTGTTTCGACTGGCTAGCTCGCGCTTGAGGCCTTTTTACACTCAGGGTTGGCTTTTTTCAAGGGTTGCTAATGAAGGGATCAAATAAACACTGCCTGATTTCTATTGAATTTATTTTTAATTGACTCACAACTTGTGTGTGTGTGTGTGTGTGTGTGTGTGTGTGTGTGTGTGTGTGTGTGTGTGTGTGTGTGTGTGTGTGTGTGTGTGTGTGTGTGTTTTTTGTACTTGGTGGTAAAGCTTTTACGCCGACCCAGCACACGTTCGGTAGCCCGACTCCAGCTATCGAATTCGTCCATCGTGTCTAGGTCGGTGCTGCGGTTCTGGTTGAAGGATGACTTCCAGTCCACAGGCGCCCCGACGACCAATCTACTCAGACTAGTCCCCGGCAATGGACCTAGCCTACTCCGGCGGAGAATTTCCCGACGACGAAAGTTCTCCCGAAACCGTTTTCTAGATGCTGATACGTGGCGCTCGGTCTAGTCCCTGGCGGTGGATCTAGCCTACTCCGGTCGCGCCCGATGGTGCACTTTTTCTTCTCTCATACACATGCTGGTGAGTACCCAGGTCGGTCATCGACTCAAAACCTGTACTGCTACGTCACTTGTCGCTGCTCCTCTCGCCAACTTCGTTGCAGTGCAGACATAATCTGAACGACTGTTCTGTTCACCGCGTCCCATTTTTCTTCGTCAGCACACATTTGTTTAACAATGTTGTCCACGTTTACGTCGTCACCGACGATGGATCTCAACCGCGGACATTCGAAGACAACGTGCTCAGACGATTCCTCTGCATAACCACACGCGGTGCAGGACGGCGATATCGCGTGGCCGAACCTGTAGCACTCGCTATCTTCTTCTAGTTGAAGATTTATGGGGATCGTTCCAGCTATCACGTAGACTGCCTCTGACGATATAGTTCGATACGCACTAGCCACCCGCATGGCCATCAGCCTAAACGTGCTGTTAAGTCGAGATCGGTTCCTTTCCGTCTGCAGTGCCGTCACCCACACAGATCCCGCGTATCTGAACACTGATGTGGGCACACTCGCCTGTGATCGCTTCTTACTGCTGCTGATCGCTGAGTTGTTGGGCATGTTCCGAGATAATGCCGAGAATATCTTTGCGGCCCTTTCACATGCGTAGTCTACGTGGCTATTAAAGTTTAGCCGATCATCTATCATTACTCCCAGGTGTCTGACTTCTCGCTTAGAGTGGATGATACACTCGCCGACCGAGAGTTTCGCCTGCTGCCTTGCTTTCCGGTTACTTATCAGTACCACCTCGGTCAAGTGATGAGCTAACGCCAGTTTCTTCTCACGCATCCAGTCTTCCACAGTATCGATCGCTTCCGTGGCGAGTACTTCTACTTCCTCTCGAGATTGTGTGTTTGTGTGTGTGTGTGTGTGTGTGTGTGTGTGTGTGTGTGTGTGTGTGTGTGTGTGTGTGTGTGTGTGTGTGTGTGTGTGTGTGTGTGTGTGTGTGTGTGTGTGTGTGTGTGTGTGTGTGTGTGTGTGTGTGTGTGTGTGTGTGTGTGTGTGTTTTTTTTCTTTGGACGGGATGGAAAAAAGGCAAACTCAGGCTGTGGGGATGAGGGCGCCAACTCCTCGACCCACTAAAACCCCACCCGTGCCTCGAGCCCCGGCCCCTGGTTGGTCAGGAATTGCCTTCGTCCGAATTAGGAGGAGAACTGGCTTATCGTGACTTCTCTGTTCCCTTGGTGAGTTCTTTCGGCCGACCATCTGTCGGAACACGTGGGTTTAGTTTCTCAAACTATTGGCTCCTAGTCATCCAAAGTACAATTTGTTATATTTTAATACCCGCCCACACCCAACTTCCCCTCCCCCCCCTTCCCTCCCCCCCTTCAAAAAAAAAACAAAAACAACAAACACCCCCCCCCTTAACAAATCTAAAACCCCCCCCACACATTTTTTCCCCCCCCCCTCTCCTTCCCCCCCCCCCCCTTTTTTTTTTGTTTTTTTTTTTCCCGTTGTCCAGTCTCCCCACCAAACCATCTTCTTTTTGGTTTTTTTTTTTTTTTTTTTTTTTATAAAATTATTTCTTTTTTTTTTTCTCTTTTTTTTTTTTTTTTTTTCAAAAACAGAAGAACACCCTCCCCCCCCCCCTTTCGATTATTGTTTTCTTTTCTTTTCTACACCCAAAAGTTGAAAAGGTGGCAAAAAATGCAATTGCAGTTTTTGCAATCAAATCTTGAGAAATCTGCATGATTCAGAAAAGGCACTTTTGCCCATCATGATCCACAAAGCGTTTTATGGTATAAACCATGCAAGTGTGTGCAAGCGGTTGGCAGCACACAGATTCCTCGAAACAAATTTCGCGCTGTGTGCTTAGTGCCGTTGGGTTCAATATGGGTGAGACAATACCACAAAATGCCGCAACGCTATTGGCCACTGTTGTAATTCCGCAGTCAAGTGTTCTATTTTTATTTTCACTCGTCATTGCACTCACATCTCCCTCTCATCAAGTGTGCCCTTCTTGATCACCACGCAAAGCCATGCAAGTGTGTGCGAGCGACATTTGCTTTGCTGCTGTACAACTGAGTGCCTCGACAATCGAAGCAACTCTAGGGCTTTTATTCCGTTCAATTCAACTTGTTAAAGTGGCTGAATGGTTACTATCTAGAGTCGCAACGCTGGCGGCCACGGTTCGAATCATGGTAGTGACTTTTTGTTTTTTGTCAGCCCGGACTCCAATTTTATACTCAACAACTAATACACTGCACAACCCACGCACACATCGAATTTTTCAAAGCAAATGGACGTGATGCTTTTTTGCCCACGACCAATGTTGCATTTTTTCTCCAAGTTACGATCCATTACGAGAAATGAAACAAAATCATTCAAAATTGCATTACAATCTTGCTTTTTTATTTTGGGTGTACACAATATTCATAACAACCACAAACAAAAAAAAAAAAAAAACACAAAAAACAAGAAAGAGCAGAAGGAGAAGGAAGAACCCCCCCGGATGAAAACCCCCAAATTACAAAAACAGCATTTATACAAAAAGAACCAACAAACAAAAGTTGGGGCTAAAAAACACATCCACAATTTAAAAAAAAGGAACCCCCATAAAAAAAAAAACCCGCCCCGGCCGCCCCCGAATGCTGGTCAAGTAGGGAATAGGAAGGAACGTGTTGACATGATACTCGCTTTAAAGGAAGCCGAGAAATCCTCTGCACTTCCACGAGAAATCACTGGGATGTTGGATAGTTGGGGAAAGGTTAGCAGCAGGGTTCGTTTTGGTTAACGAAACGCTGAAAGTATGTAGCACTATCCGCCAAAAGCAACGGACCGCTCCAATGTGACTGAAAAGAGACAAGAATAACGAAAAACAAAACAAAACAAAATAGGCAAAATAAAATAAAACAGGATATTAGATATTGTTTTCAAAATATGGTAGAAATGAATTATGTGTTGCTTTGCAAACCAGCTCTCCTCGATGTCCTAGATGGCCAAGTCCTGCTGGACCCGCAGCTGCTGCCGTGGGCACTCGACCACATCAACCCAGCCGTCGCCGACGTGGCGGAAACCTTCCGGTAGTAACATGAGATCTGTGTCTAATACACTATTCTTGCACCGATTAATTTAGAAACTAAGATTGCACACCGAATCAAAATTCACTTTAGCACGGTTGTGGTATTTTCCTCTAAAATTTAGTTCTAGATATTGGCACTTAGTTGCAGGAAACAGAATCAATAAGAAAAATAAACTCGCTTATGACCTCTAATTTTACACGGTTGCTAAACAATACACACTATCTTCCCCACAATACCCGCGAACGACGACACTTTGGACCTGAGCTCGCTTGATCATCATTGATCACCAACACACAACAGCGCAATTGATTGTATGCAGTTTTTTGACTGAATCGCGAGCACGGCGCGATCCCGTGACACGCAAAACTCTTCTAACTTCAGCTCACCGGAACCAATTGCACACGCACACTAGTAATCTGTGACAAGCGACGAGGTTCTACTCTCCATGATAGTTGTTTATTAAATAATGAACATTAACTAAACGTATTTTGAATATTGTTGAATTGCTATATTAACAAACGCTTGAACCGTCAAAAGTTGAAGTGTTAACATAATAAAAAAAACCTCGGTGTAATTTAATCAGCCCCCCACAACATGACAGATTAACGCAGTTTCGTGTAACCACTTACAAATCGTAGATGTCGCCCCCACAAGTAAACACTAAACTGATGCTGTTAAGTTAGGAATCTGTTCAGGTGTTAAATGGGGATTCCAGGTTTAATATAAGGACTTGTAAAACAACGTCATCATTGGGTCTCCCCTAAGAACTCTACATCGGCTTTTGGATGACGGTCCAGATTTTGACAAATATGAACATCCGCAACAATCGAGGTTTGTCTGCTGTATGTAATGGAACTGTTGATGATTCCGGATGTTCTACATTGATTTTAACTGGAACATCGCTGAGGATACAAGCACAATATCTACCTACTGCATCTGAAGAATACCCACCGCCAAGAAAATCTCATGAAGAAGTGGTTAAGCAGTTACTGGTCTCCGAGTGTTCGGCTTTATTCCGTAACAAGTAAGTTATTTAATTACGAACTTTTGCTAACACAATTTGTTCTAACATTTTCAGACGGCCATGTAAGTAGAAGGACCTTACCTTATGACCGAAGGAAATTTGACAGATGTCACATCTAATGCATATGTGGCTTTTTTCCTTCAAATATATTTCTTTGCCCAACCATCCTTTCCTTTCTTGACTCCCCCTTCTGCCACCAGATATACTTTCCTCCGCTTTTCCTATCATAGCGCAACTCCAGAACATATTGATGCAATATTTGTTTGTTCCGCCACCATGGGAGTGCACAGTGGTCAAAAAGTCGATTTTAACGCTCTCAACTCATAGCCTCCTAAATAGTGGAGCTAGAGCGATGGCGTCTATGGCAAAGTTGATGGATATGACAAGCTTCATATTTTGACGACATGATTTTCGTGATCAATCCCCCTAAAAGTGAGATAAAAATTCAATTTTTTTAGGATTTTAAGATAGAGAGTTGATATTTTTTCAGCAAAATTGTAGAAAAAGTCAATACAAACAACTTTGCTCAAGAGATATAAATCGTATGTTTCACATAATTGGAGATAGAGAGCGTTTTGTAAGAACTAACCTCCAAAAACACATTTTTCACCGAAACATTTTGTTTTTAATTTTAAGGACAATATAATGTTCTACAAAGTTATTTGCAATATCAAAATACGAAATTTTCTAGAACATACTATACCTGCATTATTTCAGTGGGATGAGTCATTGAACTTTTCCGGTTTTTTTCGCCGTATTTTCGACGGCTGTACCACACTTAGGAGCAGATAAGAGCAAATAGAGTTGACTGCTTCTAATAGTACATTATATGAGCTTTCAAGTGGTGGTTAGTTAGTCCGTCCACGACCGTCTGCTGGGGAGTTATGCTCAAAACAAATATCGATGGTTTTACTATATTTCATGATTCAAACAGTACAAAAATGTGCGTTGTCATGGTAACCACAACTTCAAACTCATTATTTTCAGCTGAATTTTATATTTTATTCTTAGTCAATATTTTTTTTTCATTATATGTTACTATAATTACACCAATTTTTATTTCAATTATTATTAAACATTTATATTTTCATTGCCGTTTTCAATTGGAACGTTTTTTTTCTAGCAGCTTCTTATCACCGCCAGACAACGGTTTTTCGTGCTTTATTATTTATTTATTTATTTATTTTTTCAAAAAACCGAACCCCCACATGGAAGAAAACCCAAATCCGTAAGTCTTTTCATTTACTGCACTTCCACGCACTTTGTCGGTTTTTTTCTTTTTGGTTGTTTTGGCTCTACAAAAAAAACATGATTTAAAGATCAGGATTTATCAAGAAAGGCTACGAATTGCGATCTTCTAAACTGGTTTCTAGTATCATCAGATCCATTGATAACAAGCATTCGTGGTTGGCCCAAAAAACATGAAAACCCGTTGTCTGGCGAAGATAAGAAGCTGCTAGCAAAAGAAGCGGTTCAAGTTGAAAACGACAATGAAAATATAAATGTTTAATAATAATTGAAATAAAAATCGGTGTAATTATAGTAACATATAATGAAAAAAAAATATTGACTAAAAATAAAATGTAAAATTCAGCTGAAAATAATGAGTTTTTTAAATAACCACTTTACCCCACGGTGACGGACACTAACCACCACTTAAACTCATATAATGTACTATTAGAAGCAGTCAACTCTATCTGCTCCTACCTGCTCCTAAGTGTGGTACAGCCGTCGAAAATACGACGAAAAAAAAAAAACGGAAAAAAGTTCAATGACTCATCCCACTGAAATAATGCAGGTATAGTATGTTCTAGAAAATTTCGTATTTTGATGTTGCAAATAACTTTGTAGAACATTATATTGTCCTTAAAATTAAAAACAAAATGTTTCGGCGAAAAATGTGTTTTTGGAGGTTAGTTCTTACAAAACGCTCTCTATCTCCAATTATGTGAAACATACGATTTATATCTCTTGAGCAAAGTTGTTTGTATTGACTTTTTCTACAATTTTGCCGAAGACATCAACTCTCTATCTTAAAATCCTAAAAAAATGAATTTTTATCTCACTTTTAGGGGGATTGATCACGAAAATCATGTCGTCAAAATATGAAGCTTGTCATATCCCTCAACTTTGCGAAAGATGCCATCGCTCCAGCTCCACTATTTAGGGAGCTATGAGTTGAGAGCGTTAAAATCGACTTTTTGACCACTGTGCGTTATTCGATACCCTACAGAATTACAGCTTAAACATTTAGGTTGACAAATTTGAATGTTAATGTAACGGACTGACATTCTCAGGCCACAACGTTACGTCAGAAGGGGTAAAACTCAACCCCGACAACGTAACCGCTATTAAAAATTGCCCAACCACAAAAACGAAAACGAAACTCAAAGGTTTCCTTGGAATTCTGGGTTATCATCGACGTTTTATTAAAGATTTTACCAAAATTATAAAATCATTCGCCAAACCATTGAGGAAAGGCGAGAAGGTTGAACACACAGGTGAATTTATCGAAACCTATAGCAAATGCAAAATCTTATTGAAGTAGCCATGTTCTGCAATGTCAGCGGACTCTTCAAAGTCGATTATTCTTACCAAGGATGCTAGCAAATATGCAATTGCTGCTGTTCTTTCCAGGTCCGGTCAAACGATTCTCCTTTAATTACGTCATCGTTACGGGAGACGAGTGCACTACGATCACAACAAACTGTGAGCTATCGGACCGCAACATATTACGTTCTTCATCGAAAGTTAAATATGCCGCGGAAGCACAGTCAATAATCATCTCATAAGTAAAAATTTCACACTTGAAAAGTTGAAGGGAATCAATCTTCAAATCTATAAAGTTGACCGCACCGGCGACAGCTAATCAAACGAGCATCGTAAGTTTCCAACAGTGCCTGCACCCAGGATCCGGCGTTTGACGACACCAGGTTCGCTGCCATCTTACGGTCCGTTGATATCACTTATAACTCAAACCAGGCATTCGCGCATAGGGTCAATTGCGTTTATTTATTTCTTAAATTGACTACTCGTTGTAGCAATTAAGGAGAAAATAAACTTATTCTCAAAAAATAAAACAAAAAATATATCCGTGATCAGCTTCCAACAATATGTTTCCTGGGCAGAAGAAAAGGACAGACGGCTTTGACAGATAAACCCGATTCTTTTTTTTTTTTTTTCCTATAGCATTGTTGCCAGCACTAGTACGTAAAATAGATCAAGGCAAAAAGGTGATCCAAAACATGTATCATTTGGATCAATTTTCTTGGAAGATGCAAAAATTTAAATCAGATTGTAGTATAAAACTCAAAATAGAACACCGCGGTGCAAAAATTTAGATCACTTCAGATCTAAATTTTTAGATCTATACCAGTTTCCCATCAGGAATTGGAGGTGCCCTAATGGCTCAACTGGCCTGTTCACTAGGACGTTCGATGCAGTAAAGAGACCAGGCCTTGTGACCGATGTACCCAGCAGCTTACACTTTTCATATTCTTATTCACTCTTTACGCTTCCTTTCCACAACTCGCGACAATCTTTTAGATGACTCCCATGCAGCAGAGTTTAATGTGTTTTGTGTTGTGTGTATTAAACTCGTGAGTTACAGATTTTGTTCTTGTTCACGATTATTAAAATGTTTTTTTCAAAGTGTGCATGCTTTTCAATATCCTAACTCGTACACTAATAATTTTTCAGTACTCGTATACATAAATAATTTCAATAAATAACAAAAACCTAATTCTAGAACACTAACAACATAATTACAAACTATTTGAACTCGGCAAACTTCCATAGATTTTAGTCCCAACGGTAACACATTTTTGACACTGGTCTGGTTCACTTTCACCCGTTTTGCAATTTGATTCTACGTGACACCCTTTTCAGGGCACCAAATGTGCAGAATTTTCTTTAACGTGTCCAGATCAATTCGACTCATCTTAGAAATGATCCACTGTACCGAAACCAATCAATTGCAAATCTATTATTGGCATGTAAACAAACATGTAACCGCAAAAAATGAAAAAAATGTAAGCCATTTTAGAGTAATTACTGTTTGAATGTTGCTCACTACTTTTCGATACACTCTTAATTTGCATCATTTCGACCAGGATGAATTCGGAAAGCTACAGAGAGTTGCAAGACACAGTGTTGATTCCATTTACTGTAGACATCATGCCAGAAAACTTCGTGTTTCAGCAGGATATTGCGGCAATTCATAATCGAGATTCTGAACCAGGTCTAAATTCCTTCGGAAACGTGAAGGGCATATTGTCATGACTTATTTATAAATGTGGAAGACAGTTCGAAACAGTTCGCGAACTAGAAGCTACCGTTAGAGAAGCCTGTAACTAAATTCCGTCTAAAATGCTTCACAGCCTCGTAGACTCCAAGCCAAACAGATTTTTTGAAATTATTCAAACTATTCAGAATAACGGAAAGTCAACCAAATAAAAACCATCGTTTATTGTTGATTTATTGGCAAATTGATTGATTTCCATAATGAAGTCGCAGTATGTTTAAACGTAGGTATAAGTATTTTAGTTCTCAATCCAGCAAAAAAAGAACCCGAATCTAAAAGTGGTGTTTGCAAGAACTGTTATTCCAAGAATGTGTTGTACTTTGAACAATTTGTAAATAGTTCATAATATGAATTCTTCAGAAACGTCTGTGCGTTTAAAAGAATTCTCATCACTGTATGCCTAATTGTACCTACTTGTACCTATTTTGATGACATACTTACAGCGGCTTTATCCTTGAGACGAACAAGATGTTACAATCTTGTTAATACCCGGGAAGTCGACGAAACAATCATCCCCATAAAACAAATCTTACTAGTAGTAGCACTAATCTTCTCCCATAAACAAACCCCTGCTTAGCTGTTTCCTTCTCTGGTCGGGAGCCTTCATTCCAGTGGTCATTAAATGGTCTTCGCTACCCGACTGCGCGCCTCTCAATTGCATGAACGTAATAAGTTGGCAGCAAAATTGTTTCATTAAGATCGTTTAGCCCAGCAGAGAGTACCAATTTGTAATCAAGACCTCCGGAGCAACAAGTACAAACAAGATTGAAGTAGTTGTACATGCTTCGATCATAGTTTGACGGGATAAGGCTGGCGCTAAAAGGTTATCCATCGTGGTTCAATCCAACGACGATGATCACTTGTATATGTTGCTACATGGCTTGCGCTGGAATGATGATTGATGTGGCAAATTATAGGCGGCATACAGCGGCACGCGTGTACATCTCTCACCCTTGTCCACCTTATGCAGCAGATAGATTTGTCGGACATTTCAGACATTCGCTCCGCGCGCGATAATGTAACTATTTCAAATTCCACAAACGCATTGGTGAAATGACCTGTCGACACCATGCGGCTGGCTATCCACACGCGTCCGCCTTCGGGAGGAACAGTTCGGACTTGTGCCGGCTGATGGTTTGTAATAGCATTTAATTGTTTAAGCACTCAATCTGTGGAAGGTATAAGCCGTGGTAATAGCATTTTAAGCGCACTTTTGTGTGTTACTTAACTGTGAAAATCTTTGTTATTCGGGTCCAGAATGGCATCATCGTGTACGACCATGGGTAGGCGATCTGCGCCCATCAAAGGCGTCAGTGCTGTCACGGTTGTCAAGATTAGTCACATTCCGATCCTCACTTTGCCCGTTCGTCCCGATTCTCGATGGGAAGACTCATCTAGCGTATGTGCTGCATCCACAATTTACGACTTCATTGATGTTCTAGTCGTACTTACCGAGTACACGGGATCTGAGAAATGATTTGTCTGGCGACCAACCGACCGATCATGGTGGCCGCGTTCGTTGGTGGACGATTGAGAGTGCAAAAAAAAAAGCATCCAACAACTCGATCATTTAGTCTGACAACTGCACGGCCTAGTATAAATCATTCCAAGGTTGGCTAGCTCGCGGGATGTGCCGTTACCCACACGGATAATTAACGATCGAATGGCTTTTGTGTATCTCGAACGTCCATCAGCTTGACCATACTTAGTAGAGATGATTGAGATAGGGAAAGGAAGATTCGTTTGCTAAATTTGCTAGGTTGGTACTTTGTAGTAAGAAGCAACATTGGGTTGAATCCTAAAAAGTGGGGACTGTTGCAGATTTACATTGCTTTGAATATGATTGAAACATCTTCTTCTTCTTCTTAAGCATTTCAAGCTTATTGCTTTCACAATTAGCTTATTGCTTGCTCTCAAATTAGTGTTCTAAATGCACTTCCACAGTTATTAATTTAGAGCTTTCGATACCAAGTACCATTTTTGCATTAGTATGATTGTGTGGCAAGTACAATCATACGCTAGGGCGGGAGTCGAGAAATTTTCCTTAACGAAAAATTCGTAGACCAGACCGGGAATCGAAACCAGCCGCCTGCAGCCTGGTGTTGCTTTGTAGCTGCGCCTTTACCGACTGAGCTAAGGGAGGACCCAATTGAATGATTGAAACATTATTACCGTTAAACAGGACTGTCCTGAACATTTTGTAGTGCCTGTTTCCGACCTATGGAAAATTGTATTGTTAAGGCGTTAGTTTTTCTTGTTGTTGAAAAGGCCAGTTATTTAAATTGGCTCACTGTTTAAGAATCCCATCGGTTCCAAATACACCACAGAGTACACCATTCTTTCGTAGTGCCGTACTAGAAACCTAATTAATGTTTTGATTCGCTTTGTTATTTTGACAGAATTTTTGAGGGGTCATTCGTTATGATTCATGTTTTGAGGAGTGATTTATTTAGCTTTGGATCGATGCGCTTGTAGCACCTGAGCCGAATGAAAAATATTTTCACCATCCGAACATCACTAAAATAATAAAATGATAAACATCACTAACGGACAACACGACGATAAAAATAAAGGACGCTGTTGGAGCCACTCAAAAAAATCACAGGAAACTATTAATTTCTTTGGAAAGGGAAAAAATTTCCGACAAAAATCAAATGGATCAGTTTATTGGAACACATCCATACACTCTAAAATGAACGCCATCAGTCAGTACAACTTAATGATAGGCACAACCGCATGGTTGACGTTGGATAACCTTAGGATTTTTGTTATGTTGTTCCACTGTAGGTATAGAGCATTTAGCAGTACAGTTGTTTATCTCAAAATTATTGGAATATTTAAAATCACAAATTACAATTCAAAAGATTATTTTTATGTCAGACACAGCAGCATCGCAATATCAAAATAAAAATAAAATTGCTAGCCTCTGATTTAAAGATAGGCATAATATTGAAATTGAATGGCATTTTATTGCAACTTCACACGGCATGAGTCCTTGTGATGCGATCGGAGGTACTCTTAAGAGAATGGCAACTAGAGTAAATTTAGCTAAGCAACACGAATATCCTATAACGAATGCTAGACAGCTTTATGACTGGACAAATATATCGCAAAGAGGATCATGAAACAAAAATGACATTTTGCTATGTTTCCTCGGATGAATACAAAGAGGCCGAAAAGGAAGGCGATCCGATTTTTAACAAAGCAGAACCAATTCCTGGAACTCAAAAATATCATTTTTACATTCCAGTTTCAAATAACCAAATTGCAGTTAAGGTATTTTCTAATTCTAATAATGAACCCAAAATATTTAATGTATTCAAATGATCTGAAATGTAGTAAATTTAATGAAAATTTAAAAAAAAAACAACATTGTATGAAATACTGCTTCTTCTCTCCTTAAACAAAACTATCCGAAACACACACATATCCAAAAGCACCAACTTGATTCTTTTCCATCGCGTCCAAACAGAAAAGGGTAAGTCTGACTGCTACCGTGTCAGAGAAAAAATTGCCTGTTTTTCAATAATCTATTATGAAAAATACATTTTGTTGTGGACATCACGACTAACAATCAAAGAGGCCCAATAAAAATTGCAAAAACGTAAATTTGTGTTATTAAAATTCGCAATAACTTGAGAACGGCTGGGCTTACGAAGAAAGTTTCCGGATGCTTTTTGATTAAAAATGATGCATAAAATCTATTTTCAGTACATTATAATAAAAAATATAATCATTTTCAACATTTTTAAAAAAATTATATATATTTAAAAAACAAAATATAAAAAATTAAAGAAGGGACCATCTTTAACTAGTCACTAGCTTTATAAACATAACTTCAGCTTTTTTTTAAAAAAAAATTAAGAGGATCGAAGGGGGGGTCCTTTGAGAAAATCAACGTTTTATGTTTTTAAGTATCAAATTACGAAGTTTTTAGTTTCAGTGTATTTTTTTCTTAAAGAACACCTCATTACCTACAACTTTTTTTTGACGACATTTTGATCAGATGAGTCGTTTATTTTTCCAGGATAATTTTGGATTTTTTTATGGAAAACGTAATTTTCGGTAGAAACCAACATATGGACAAAATTTCATTCAGCTCAGAGAGAGTAGGGTCCAACCGGTTTGCTATTCTGGCTGGAAATGCTCTATAACACTTTTGAAGTCATTTTGTGGTCCATAACGTTGGTTAGACTTGTGAATCTTGAGAAATTTTCCTGATATGTCTAATACAGCGATATTGACTGAATACTTCTTATGATCCAGAATATGCAATGCTAATTCGATTCAGTAAATCAAACTATATAATTAGATGGTCCGCGTAAGAAATTAACGTCTTTCGGGTTTTATTGAGCAACAAGACACCATTATGTGAACGAGCATGTGCTATATTCACTCCAGAAAATAGATTGTTCAACTCGGCGGCCGTAAATCAAGCATCGAGCCGAAAATTTTGACCAACGACGTGGAGTTAAGACTAGTAGCCAACGGAAAGCACGTCAGCTCCATGCCTTTCAGCTCCTTCAAAATTTGACTGACAGATCTGAAGAAAATTGGACTGAATGCAGATCTCTTTCCTCATCAAGGTGGCCAAAAGGCATCTAGTTCCGGGAATTTAAGGATAGCAGATCAGTCGCAATTTTTTGGAAACCCTCCCAAACTCTAACTCTTGCTCCGATTGGAAACGGTAAGTCCCAAACAGCTCAGTCGGCGTCGGGAGATGTCGCCATGGAGGAAGAATAACTGAACCCCGACGCGCAGTAGATAGTACCATGGAGACCTCTTCTCAGTTCGACACAGTCCCGCCTTATGCTTGGAGGTTCTCAAAGTTGCGAATTCATGCAATTAATCTTTCGTTTCCCGACTTCTTTCTCCTCCTGATGCTTCCAGTAGGCTGCCGTTATCAACTCCTGGCAGCCCGATACACACTTGTCATCTCATCCATGCTCGTCATCAGCTTACATCGACCGTTACTTCAACCAGTTTGGGACGGACGACATAAAGGAGTATGGAAGCCCTGGACCCTCCTAGCTCAGTTGTGCCCTCTGCCAGTTTCAGTGATGTTATATTGACTAGTTCCAGCTGTCAAAGTCGTCCCGGTCATAAGTCTAGTGATGGGGACAGGGCTCTCCGAGATGCCATCTATGGCAAGTATCCTGCATCTAATGACGATGCTGCCTCATCTTTCAGATCGCTGCCTGCTGAATCCTCTGCCCCCTCATTGAAAAAGCCCTTCTGTACTACCATCAATCATCAATCAGTTTGCTCGCCGAGTACGCTTTCACGGATACCTGGCTAAATATCAACACATTATCGAAGCAACTTTTCGACGACACGTATTATGTCTACCGGCTAGGCCGATCGTCGCTCAATAGCAAAAATAAGTCTGTTGGTGGAGTTCTTCTTGCCACGCGCTTAAAATTCAAATCTCGCCTTTAGAAGCTTCCCGAAGACTCAACGGTTGAACGGTTTGGGTGGCGATATTAACTAAAACCGGGACTCTGTTTTTCTGCGTGGTCTATATCCCCCCTCTGCTATTGACAGTAGAGTTTAATCCTGAGTACAGCTTCCATGACAACATCGAAATCGTTCATTATGACTTCACCCATACTGACTTCGAGGGAATGAACAACTTTCTCGCCGGCGTGGATTGGAACACGGTCCATGCAAACGGGGATGGGAATTTGATGCTTCGACTATGTGTGGTATTTTGCTGTACGCCGTTGATCCATTCGTGCCTGAGAAGCTCAACCGTAAGCCTCCGAAACCTGCGTGGTCTCATTCCGACCTTTGATAACATTTGAAACGAGTTACAAGGGCTGCTATGAAGAAACACAGCAAATATCGCACCGATTCCACAAGGGCGAACTACGCACGCACCAACGATGATTACAAATACCTCAATTACAGCTTATAGAACGCTCATCAGTCTCAATTGCAGAGTCGTCTTAAAACGAAACCGAAGAGCTTCTGGCAGTTCGTGAATGAACAACGGAAGGAACCCGGTTTACCTCCCATTATGACTGACGGCACTCTTGAAGCTGACTCTTTCGTGGATATCGCCAACTTGTCCCGTACAGCAGTTCAGCAGAGTGTTCTCTGACAAAATTTTGGATGCCGAGGGCCTCGAAGCTGCTACTAGCAATGTTCTCCGCTTGTCTGTATTTGACTCTGCACTAACTATCCATAGTGATAAGGTGATTTCAGCCGGAAGCAGATAAAAATTTCAACTGAATGCGGTCCTGATGGTATTCCTTCAATTGTCCTGAAGCGTTGCCTAAACACATTTTCTGCGCCCTAGGCTACGGTCTTCAATTTGTCAATAACTTCCGGTGTGTTTCCTGTATGCTGGAAAGAGTCGTTTGTTTTCCCAATTGCTGCACTTAGTATCCAGAAATGTCCAGAAGACGCCCAGCAGGAACTGCAAGTGTTCGACGATTAGCAGGAACTGCAAGTGTTCGACGATTGGGGCCGGATCAACAGAATATCCTTAAATGTATCCAAATGCTTCGGCCAAAAAAGTGCTCCACGACTACATCCTTCGAGGAACGCGCATGAACCGTGAAATAACAGTCAAGGATCTGGGAGTAATGCTCGACTCCAAACTTTGATTCTAGCACCTCATTTCTTATATTGTTTCCAAGGCCTCATCGCAGCTAGGATTCATCTTCCGCTTCGCAAAACACTTCAAAGACGTTTATTGTCTGAAGGCAATATACTTCGTCCTTTTTTGGAGTACTTTGCCGTCGTTTGGTTCCCTTTCTACCAACACGTAATTCAGAAAATCGATGCCGTTCAGCGAAGGTTTATACGCTTTGCTTTGCGACATCTTCGTTGGCAAGACCCTTGAAGATTGCCAAGTTATGAAAGTCTGTGTAAGCTCATCAACCTGGAACTATTGGAATTGAGGCGTATGGTAACCAAAGCGTGTTTCGTTGGTGACCTCCGTCAAGGATACATCGATTGTTCCACCTTACTTGGTCTGTTGAACATCAACACTCGACAACCGTGCTGTCCCATGCTCTGAAATGCAAAGATAATTTTGAAATGCAGAGATGATCCCTAAGAGTACTAAAGTTATTATTTAAATGAGAATTGGAAATAAAACAAAATTGATGATCTCCACTAAAAGCACTGTAAGGTAGTTTCGTGTTCTACGACTGTTGTTAATATTTTTTTTATCCTTTACCGCCTTCGAATTCCGGCTCACACGAACACGTTAACTTTCAGGAGAGCGAGAGAGCGTTTCCACTTTCTACTGCACTCACACATTGGGGGAGGTAGCTCATTAAATCTTCCGGTCTCCACCGTTTGCCTGTTGAGCTGCCAAATTTGGAAGTCGTCGGCATTGAGTTATCTCAAATTATAAAAATCCGTTGGTTGAGCGGATTGGAGATAATGAAATCATTGGGTATAGAACCAAGTGGTGCTAAATCAATGAGCTTGGACATCAATAGAAGCAAAGTTGCCAGAAGGCAAGAAATGCATCTATGGACTCTTATTTTAACAGGTCCTTCAATCGTACACACTTAAAAATTATGAATTTTACACGAGACGTTATTCATGTTTGTAAAAAAATTGGGGAACGTAAACAAAGATTTCGTGTAAAAATAAGCGATCAGCGAAGCATCGCACAACCACATAAAATTTCACATCGTCTGCATAGAATGAGTGGTCCCAAGCTGCTGCCTTGAGGTACGCCCGACATATTAGCAAAGTAGTTCGATTGAGCTGAGCCGATCTTCACACAGAGTATCCTGTCCGTTAGGTAAGATTTAAACCAACGAACTAAGTTATTTGACACGCTAAATTTGTCTAATTTTCCCAAAAGTATAGCATGGTCGACCCGGTCAAAATCAGCCTTGAGATCCGTGAAAACAACGTTGACCTGAGATCCAGCTTCCATATTCCGGAGACACGAGGAAACGAAAGGTGCAAGATTGGTTGAGATCGATCTTCTGGGGTGAAATCCATGTTGTTCAGGAGAGATGTAGTGTCTGCAACTAGCAAACAAGAAGTCGTTGGCGATGATCTCAAAGACTTTTGAGCAGCCACAGAGCGATTCCTCGATCATTTTCGGCCTTTTGTTCATCTCTTCTCTTGAAAATCGGGAACATGAACGAAGATTTCCAGTGGGTTGAATATTTTCCCTGGCGTAACGAGATATTGAAAAGCTTCAAAAGAGGAATTGTAAGCACTGCAGAGCAACTCTTTAGTACACATGAAGGAATTGAGTCAGGGCCATCCAAGTTTGAGAGTTTCAGCGGATTCAACGAGGTCCAATGTAATCGCAGGAATATTGAAGTCGACCGCATCTCTGGGAGTATCTCTGAGTGCTTCACTGACTTGCTCCAATGTGTCACTTGAATACACTTTTGAAGTGCTCAGAAAGGAAGTCACATTTGTCCACTGGTACGCTGGTGATTCTGTCGCCAAGATGAATTTCAACCGGTAGCCCATTAACATTCCTTTTTGTGTTCACAAATGACCAGAACAACTTTGAGTTGCGCCGAAGGTTAGATTTGTTATTCGTTTTGAATAATTCTTGTAGAGAAGACGATTGTACATTCGATAATTAGATAAAATTAGATGCCGGCTTACACTTACACATCAATCAGAATTATTTCGCTCATTCCAGATCCAACTGCTTTGAACTCACAGATCAAGCTTCCCGCTCGTTTCCATATCGTTGCCGTTTTTATCCTGCCCGTCTATTTACTCTTGTTTTGCATCATCTTAACTTTTGCGTTTTTTATTTGTCTACAAACTCCTAATGGTATAGACATATTCTAACCATCACCACCAGATACTAATCTCGCACTTTTTTTCCGCTTCTTGTTGTATACAATTCTTTTCTCCGGTTCGGTTCAGTATTTCCGAGTCTATAAGGTCAGACAGACAGACACAAATTCATTTTTATGTGTACAGATTTAGTCGGCGCACCGTGTACTGTCCCTCTTATTAGGCATCACTACCCTCCTTCTTTTTAAATTTTCATTCATCGTCCCTTAGTACGACAATTTTCCCAAAAATACACATCAGCAATTTAATTCCATTTATTTTAATTCACGTTTCCAGCAATGTACCCCACTGCACTTCCGATATGCATTGCCCACTACAACCACCAATATTCTTCTGTTGACCCCAATTGCATCTTTATTGTTGACATAAATCGGTTCAAATCGGATGTCGGTATTAGTAGTATTATTATATTTTACTATACGACGCGTGAATTTAGCTTACCGTTCGCCAAAACGAACACTGCTACTACCCAATCCTGTTCTCATGGAAGTGCAGAGGACTCCTCGGCTTCCAATAAAGCAGCTTCTAATAAAGCTTCGCCTCAAAACATTCCCACCCATTCGTTATTGAATCTGCATTCGGCCGGAACCGGTTCCGGTATTTCCCTAGTTTTAGATCACCGGTTTGTACACATTGAAGATGTCAAAATGAAGGTCATTTATTGCACTTTAAAGGGAAAATTGCGCAAAAAATATTCTGATTTGATTCTTGAACTTTGCATCAAATACTTTTGTTTGACATACGATAGCGACGATTTCAGTACATCAAAAGTTGTATCTTTTATTGTTTCAAAATCAATGGCAACACAGCTTTGCTGAAAAATTTGAAATAAAAAAGTTAGAGCAAAATAGCTGATTTTTATAGGGACACCCTAAGCTACGTATACGAAAAAATCCTATCCTATAGGAAAAATTGCTCTAATTCAGTCATTTCAAACTCTACAGAAAAATTTGTTCAACAAAAGTTGCTTAAAATTATTTCATCTGCAACTTTTTCGAAAAATATATGCCTTTATTTCTGCAAATAAAAAAGTAAGATTATCTATTTCTGTGAAAACAAGGACCACCATTGTTTTCATTCATACCAAAAGAAGGGCCTTATTATTAGAAACAACTTTGTACCAGACAATCTTGCTCCAAAACTTCAAACTTAGGCTGAAAACGTATCTTTCCAGCTAAATTCGCATTCTGCACCACTGTGCAGTGGCTATATAGAAGTTATGTTCGGGAAGCTGCCCATAATCCATCTTCACGTACGTTTCCTTCGTACTTCGTAAGAACCTCGTTGTACAACTTCCGGGCACATCTTTTGGCCACTGGATTCTGCTTCAGTGCCTGTTTGGTTGTTTCCTGACCCGAGAAAATCGAAATCCTTCTCGCAGACCAATCCTTCTGGCGGTACTTTAGCTGGCATTGAATTTCGTGACGAGCTTATAATCCAACATCCCTGGGTTTGCCCTAATCGTTCTCAACTCCTTCAAAAGCAACTTCCGATCCTTCGTTCCGTTTCGACGTTTGCTGATCCAAAGTATGCCGCTCACGCAAATTTTTGAGAATGCTCCACACGTTCGTCGATTTAGCCAATTTCAACGACTTCAAGATTTTAGAAATTGACCGTGGCGGATTTTCGAAGTAGGTGTCCAAAATAATTTTTCGGTTTGCGGCTTCCATCAAATATAAAGCCTGTCCACGCTAAATTTTGGACACTTTTCTTTCATTGTAGATTGTGAATTATTTCATGCACCGCTGCAACATTTCATTTATATAACAGCTGAAGCTCTCCACTTTATTTCGTGGTACAACGTGTTTACATGAAACAAACTGCTGTCAAAACATTTCAGATTGAACGACTAGGAGCGCTGCAGTAAAATAAACAGTGCGTCCAGATATTAAATGACTCAAGCTTAAATTGGATTTGTAAATAAGGAAAACTTTCACGAAGAATGCCTGTAGAAACTATTGATATCATTTCTTGTCAAACATGATGCATTTTAGCTGAATGCCAACGATGATTTAAAATCATATGATGCGAATGAAGTCGAATTGCGATTTTGCAAATTACAAAAATGAGAATTTTGCAACGAAGGAGGAAAATCCACCTAACAGGAGTTATTTTGTATCGACCCATTCTAATTTGACCAAACTGATCCAAATCAACAACAAATATCAGGTAGTCAAACTCATGTGAAACATAATCTCAGCTGAACTTCTACGTAAAAGAATGTCCATAAGAAGTGGTTTCGTCTCTTTATATACCAGCTCTGTTTTAAACTATCGAAAACGGTCCCTGGTCGTTGAATGTGTTGCATCGAAAGATCAAAATTCATGTCACAAGTTAAGTTTGCTTAACCTCCTAAACAAGAAAATAAAAAATAAATGACAACACATAACAAACCCCCATTTCCCGCAAAATCATTTCTGCTTTGAACCGTCCACTGCATCATGTTCCACATGTCAAGGATAACAAACAAACTATATGCAACCAGCTCAAGGTTTACAGATCGCGGTTTCGCGATATGGCATGTCAACAAGGGAGAAATTTTCGGACACAAATTGAAACATCACAATAAACAAATTTGCCAATGTGTCGTTCCATCCTCTGGTTCCACCCGACCCTCCCGCAGACGAAGGTATTTTCGTTCGCGAAACGTGATCCCTACACAAACGGAGAGGTCACGACAAAATATCTACGTGCTCTCTGTGCCATCCTGCCTCTTGCCTCATGTTGACTCTTTTGGCATCACATGATTCCAGCTAACGCTCAATCAGTCAGAGTTGGACTCAAATGGTCTGAAGAGAATCACTCCGATGGCCAGTGTACCTTATTTTACACGGTTAGTACCAATATGGACACGAGTGATTTCTCAAGCATGCTTCTTCGACGCTCCGAACCAGCGACCTAATAAGGATGGTTCACCCGCAAGGTGAGCCAATGCCGCATCTTCGAGGGGAACGCAGGAACGTGACAAGAAAATTCACATGGCCACAACACGCACCAGATTGGTCATTATTTGCCGAACGAAAACGAAAGTGAAGACACGGTCGTTACGGCGATCTTTCGTCTGCTCTTATCTATTCTAATTAATGGCGTTTGCCATTACGAAACCATACCTCTCCGGCGCCATGGCGGTGGAGGCGATG
>JAHHFK020004016.1:0-24295 GCA_024533555.2 Aedes koreicus | reverse complement strand
CGAGTGCAGACTATAAATAACCTTTCAATGACAATATGGCATACATTAACAATATGTGTTAATGTAGAGGTTGTATGGTGAAAATGAGATTAAACTATTTGATAACAATAACATAAAATGTGATAATATATCTTACATTCAAAATACAGTTTTCACTATAAAGCATATTGTTTTTCGTTATGCGGGTATACATATAGTACGGATGGTCGTGCAAGTACGGACAGATTAAGTAAAAAAAAAGAACACTAAACGTAAGTACATGCCCGCTAAGAAAAAGTACTCAACGGAGCAGTTAAGTGTGGGAAGCCAAAGTTGGGTACAGTCATGTTTACTTACCGTTGGGTACAAATTACTTATTTTATGGTAGAATTTTACCCAAAAGTAAGTTATTTGTACCCAACGGTAGGTCAACATGATTATACTCAACTTTGGCTTCCCACACTTAACTGCTCCGTTGGGTACTTTTTTCTTAGCGGGTGCAGTGAAGACTAGCCCACAATTGATACGTTGCGGATGCGTTGGCGTGAATTTGACAGTTTTCCCATAGATTTTCTGGTCAACAGCCATCAATTGTGGGAGACTAGATACAATTGAACAGCCTTCACTGAAAATAAAGCAATAATTTTTATTATTAAAATTGGCACTTAAATCGGTCAATTTTTGCTTCGAATTGAAATCATGTGAGCCAGTGTGATTTTCATTTGCCGCACATAATTTTTAACACCCGTCACTTAAAACACAGGTTCGTTTCCAATGAGACTGATATGGTCCGCACATAATTTTCAATGGAGCGAGAAATGTCATTCAAGTGTGTTTTCACTATCCTTCTATCCATCTTCGCATTTAAAACGAAATAAAAAACCTTGCGCGAAAAACAAACAGCTGCTTTATCGTTCTAGAAGAAAAAAAACTGCAAAATGGAGAAGCAAAGAGAAGTTTACCGTGTGGTGGTTTAGGTACTTGGTTTGCCAGCGGAAGTCACTGAATGTTTTGAAGGTAATAAATTACTATAGATCTTTGCCATGTTAACGGTGTTTATTGTGAATATTTCAGATCTGCCGAGCATTTTTGCCATTCCCGCAGAAGAGCTGCTGAACGCGAAAGCTTCAAAAAGTGATGAAGTTTTTATGATAGTACAAATAAAACCTCATTTATTCACACATTTCGTTTTATTACATGAAAAGTACAAAAAAATCCAATACTAAACTTCTTATGAAAAAATAAAATCCATGCACCTTTTCATATAAAACGTATTAAAAAACTCATTTGATTTTTGCTCGGACAAGTTAATGCAATCCATGTACACTATATGTAATATCTATTCAGCTCTTGCACTTAAAGACTATATATTTATTGCACATATGGTTAATTGACCACATTTAATAAAAAGTAAGTGCCGCACCAATACAGAGCAATAGCTTTGCACTTTGCCCAAATCTATAGGTGATTGCACTTAAATATAAGGTGCATTGTTTTTGAGTGTTGGTGAAAACACCAAAGCGTTCTGCACGAGAGTCGAACTTGACTACACAGAGAGGAATTTGATAGTCAATTTTACCATTATTGGGGGTTAGGATGACTATTGCAGTATAGTGATTTTGAACCGACTATGATCATGGTCAAAACTACCATTAAAAATAGTTGATGCAACATTTTCCATAATGTCGGAATAGTCCTTGTTACCATGATAATAGTCAAAAATGCCATGAACGTGGTGAATTCTACCATTTTCATGGTTATTGAAACCATTATATGCGATAGTCATCCTGACCATGATTTAATTGTCGGTACAACGATGAAATTTTTCTCAGAGTACAAACACACCACCATGTGGCTATAATATACCCCTTCAGTTTCGTGCTTATAGATGAACCCGCAACGCAATGGACGCGACACGAGTGTACACGCTCGTGTTTTTCTTTAGACACCGTGTCTTGATTTTTGGGAAAACACCCGAGTCGAGTGGTTGCGATCACAAGAAATCTCTCTACATACACCCAGTATGACACTGGTTACCACGGATAGAGCATTGCTCGTTGGATGATTCTAAAAAATTGATAATTTGACTTATATATAGGTTTCATTTCTTGGCTGTTGTGTAACGGGCGCATAAGTTGATCGAGTTTAATAAGCACGGTATGGGTAGAAATAAAATAAATTAACCACGCGTGTATTCCGCAATCGGACACATTCGGAAACACTCGGCTGTGGTGTTTGCCGAAACATCATACACAATGTCTGAAGCCAAAACACGAGCACTGGCATTGGTGTCAAAGTGGTCCATTCAATACACGCGCTAGCGTGGTAAAAATAGCTCGGCGTGCAGTGTAGTGTTTGGAAATGGCTGCAATTGAAACCCTAAACATTGAAATCATCATTTCTACAATACTAAGCACAACTAAATAAACCTACACGAAGAATCTAACTTAAGTTAAATTGTATTATTCTTCCAAAGGGATTTTATAACATCACCCTGCAAAATATAGTTACGAAATCGGCAATAAATTTTCTTCTGGTCTGCCCCATTGCTTGCGCAACATTTGATAAAAGCTGTTTACGCGATCGGGAAGCTAAGTCGGTATGTCGAATAAGAGTAACGGTCAAAAGTAGAGAACTTCTCCTGCTATTAATACACCCGTGGGGATAAGCCGCCAAATCTGGTGAAATCTAGTTGCAGCCGAATGACAGTCGGATGGTAGCGTGTGATATGTGCGGAAAGTGGTACCACTTCGCGTGTGTGAATGTGGATTCAAGTGTCCAGGACCGTGATTGGAGCTGCAGCAATTGCAATCAAATTGGAGCGGCAGCTCAGGTCGCAGCCGGAACTACAACAACATCCACCACCGGCGGGTCTACACCAAAGTCTGGAAACAACAGGATCATCGAGCTCGGTTCGGAAGATAGACTTCAGAATTCAAGGGAAGCTAACAGAGATGCAGCGGAAACTGAATAAACAGCAGAAGGAGCTGGAGCGGGTCATGAAGGAGAAGGATGAACTACGTCGGAAGGCTCTCAGGGAGCAACGAGACAAATACGAGAAGAAGATGGGAGATTCAGAGCTGAAGCGTTCGAGAACGGATGGAGGCTCACCAGCGCATAGAAGCAGCACTTGGGGGTGTGCCAACCGCAAGTTCTTGGCGGGTAAAACTCTTCCGCAAATTCATGTCGGCGGATCGGTCGGCGGTACCAATTAGACGGACAATCAAATAGGAGATTTTCTTGCAGATGAGCTGCAGCTACTGGAAGAAAAACAAGCGTTAAAAATTTGGAGGAGAAAAGTCAACTGCTACAACGATTTGGAATATCCGACGGCAGTGCTTCCTGGCTCAATCATCAGAAAAACGTTTTCCAACCAAGGAATCGCAGCAATCTGTTTGGTGTATCTCCGCTAAAAACCAAAGTCAGCTTTCAGCGCGTCAGGTTGTGAGTAAGAAATTTCCGATCTTTTCCGCAAAACTCCGAAGAGTGGCCACCCTTCATCGCAAACTACGAGAACTCAACTCGAATCTGCGGTTACAGTGACGAGGAAAATCTGCTACGCTTACAACGCAGTCTGGAAAGGAGAGCCTTGGAGGCTGTGCGTTGTCGACTGCTGCATCCTTTAAACTTACCAGGCGTTATTTCTACTCTAAGGACGCTGTTTGGAAGGCTGGAGATCATCGTGCATTCGTTGGTCAACAAAATTCGGGAAATGCCCGCACCAAAAGCGGAAAGGCTGACTACATTGACCGATTTTGGAGTCGCTGTTCAAAACGTCTGTGTCATCACGGCATCGAGGCTCGAAGAGTATCTTTGCAACGTTATTTTTACTACAGGCATTGACGGAGAGATTGCCACCTGCTATAAGGCCCAACTGGGCGTATCACCGCCAGACGCTTAACAGAGTTACTCTGTCGGACTTTGGAGATTGGCTGGGGAAGTTGGTGGAAGCAGCTAGCGTCGTCACAATCCCATCCATTGGTGTCACAAAGCCAGAGCGACGGGTACGAAAGGATGAGATAACTACCTCAACGTCCATTTGGATCGTAGTCCCTCCGAAGAACCCGTTAGGAATACCACTCTGCAATGCACCAGCTTCTGAAAGGTTGCATCGTATGTTTGGAGGAATGCAGTGTTTCAGAAACGTGTCGTAAGTTTCTCAACATGGATGTCGGCGCCCGTTGGACCGGTTGTCAAGGAGCAGAAGCTGTGTAGAAAGTGTCTACGGAAACATTTTGGCGCCTGTGGAGAAAAAAAAAAAAAAAAAAAACCATGTGGAAAGAACGGTTACTCGTTCATGCATAACAAATTGTTGCATGACGACAAACGGTACAACAAGCCTGTAGTCTCCGAACCAACGACATCTACGAACGGGAATTCAACAGCGCAGAGTTGCAATACCCATTCAAGTACGACGGGGAAGGTTCTTTTTCGCTACGTGCTCGTGACTGTCTACGGTAAAGGGAAGACGGTGCAAACTTTCGCCTTTCTCGACGATGGATCGCCGGCAACCTTTATGGAACATGTTCCGGTGAAGGAACTGGATCTCGAAGGAACGTCGCATCCATTATGCCTAAACTGGACGGGAGGTCAGCAAAGGGAGGAAAATGAATCGGTCAAGCTAGCGCTGAAAATCTCTGGTACACATGATGCAAGTAAGGTCTACGAGCTTCCGAAGGTTCACACGGTGCGAAATCTTTCTCTACCGATGCAATCGGTATCAATACAACAACTGGCATGCAAATACAACTACTTGCAAGGATTACCGTTGGAGTCATACAACAGTGTGTCTCCTAAAATCCTGATAGGAATGGACAACTGTCGACTTGGTCACGCGTTGAGGAGCACCGAAGGAAATGAGAACGAACCAGTTGCGTCGAAGACCCGTCTCGGTTGGCTAGTGTATGGGCCTTGTTCGACGAAATCCGGAGCAGCAAACACCGGCTATAGCGGTTACCACAGCTTCCACATTTGTCCATGTAGCCCGGAATCAGATAAGGACTTGAACCATAGACTAACTCTAAGACCAGTAGGTCCCGAACAAATACGATTTTTTTCTTGACTCAGTCAGTACTAGCACATCGGTCCCAAGCTCGGTCCCAAGCTTAATAATACGCCCCTAATAATGAACTCACACGAACACACTCTCAAATATTCTGTCAAAATAACACAGCAAATCAAAACAAAGGCGCAAATATGTAAAGTTAGGTGCAGGCTTCAAAGTGTACTTCGGACCAAGGGGTTCTACAACAGTGAACCAATTTCAAATCGCTAGGTGCATATAGATTGTTACTTGAACGGCGCGTTGAAGGAGTATTTCTCGATTGAGTCACTGGGAATCTCTGGATCGTCCAAACCACTACATTCGAAGGACGAAGAGCGAGCGTTGAAATTTCTATCCACCGAAACACGTCTGATAGGGAACCGGTATATGATCCGATGGGGTTTATTGGAAATTTCCTGAGTATTTGAAAATTCTTCTGGAGGAAATTTGGCGTTCTGGGTGTGCCTGGGATGATCAAATTACAGGAAAGCTGGCCGAGAAGTGAATGATCTGGATCACGGTACTGCCCGATGTACGTAAGGTAAGCGTTCCTCTTTGCTATCATCACATCACGTCTGCTAGAGCTACGAACGTTGTTCAACTGCACGTCTTCTGCGATGCAAGTGAAAACGGAATCGCTGCCGTGGAATACTTCAGACTTGAAGAAGATGGAGTGGTAGAATGTGCGATGATCGGATTAAAAACAAAGGTAGCACCACTGAGATTCCTCTCGATCCCACGCCTAGAATTACAAGCTGCCGTAGTCGGAGCACGTTTGGCAAACAGCATTGCAAGCTCACACAGGATGAAGATTGCACATCGAATATTCTGGACTGACTCCCGCGACGTAGTTTTCTGGATACGATCTGATCATCGGCGCTATAGTCAATTCGTAGCATTTAGAGTCAGTGAACTACCGGTGGAGATGAATGGAGATCGAATGTAGCTGACGACGGAACGAAGTGGCAACGTCTGCCGGACTTACAATCATACAAAGTCGCTGGTTCTGCGGACCAAACTTCCTACTGAAACCAAAAAGTGAGTGGCCAGGTGAAGGTGGAGATCCCTGGACGACTGCAGAGGATAGTCTTCCAAGTGTCCTTCATCACATGATCACAGAGCCGCTGATGTGCTTCGAGCATTTTTTTCCAATGGTAGCGACTACTGAGAGCGGTCCGTACGTCCACCGATACATCAAGAACCTCCGAAATCGAATCAAGCAGGAATATATCAAACTAGGACCACTTGCGCAAGAGGAGCTGCATCGTGTCAAACAAACCATCTACCGTCAAGTTCAACGGCAAGCCTATCTGAACGAGATTCACCTGCTGAGCAACGTCGATCAGGACAAGCAACCCTGGCTACACATCATCCCTAAGGCCAGCCCGTTAAACAAGCTGAGTCCAGCTATCGACGAACGCGGTGTACTACGAATGCGTGGACGAATGGAGGCCTGCGAATGGGTGGATGAATCCGTCAAGCATCCGATCCTGCTTCCGAAGCGACATTATGTAACCGATTTGGTGGTAGCCGATTGATTATCATGCCAAGTATGGTCACCAAAATCAAACGGTGATGGACGAAGTAAGGCTGAAATATTACATTCCACGTCTTCGAGCTGAGTACAACCGAGTCTGCAGAAACTGCCAGCATTGCAAGATACGTCGTCCGCTGCCCCCTGCTATGGGAAATCTTCCTCTCGTAGACTATTTCGGCCCGATGTCAGTAGCTGTCGGATGACACGTTGAGAAACGGTGGGGTATCCTGCTCACCTGACGACGAAAAGTGTACACAACGAGCTCGCGCACTCGCTTACTTCATCGCGAGAAGATGATCACCGGTTGAGATCATTAGCAACCGAGGCACAAATTTAGTTGGAGCTTCACGGGAGGTGTGAGAAGCTTTGAAGATCGTCGACGAGGACAAGCTAATAGCCACATTCGTCAGACCAAACATCAAGTGGACGTTTAACCAGCCGCCCCATACTTTGGAGGCTGTCGGGTGCGGTTAGTTCAGGCAGTCAAGAAGATCATATATGTTTAACCCCCACGGCTACCAACCGATGAGATCCTCCATAAATTGCTCATGAAGATCGAGATGATCATCAATTCAAGACCGCTCACTCACATACCGCTAGATACCGACACTGACTCCCCTTTAACACCTAACCACTTCTTGTTAGGGTGTTCGAATGGAAACAAGCCCCCGATCGCCTTCGATGATCGTCCGCTAACGAGTTTAGGAAGAAATGAGTGATTGAATACCTGCCGACACTAACCCGAAGGACAAAATGGTTCCAGCAGACAAAGCTCATCGAAGAAGCTGAATTGGCCTTGATTGTGGACAACAATCTCCCAAGAAACTGCTGGCCGAGGGGTCGCGTCGTGAAGGTCGTTCGATCCAGCGACGGTCAGGTGCGACAGGTAACCGTGCCGACAGTGAGTGAAGTTCTGGAGACACCAGCGACCAAGGTTGCTCTGTTAGGCGTCGGAGCCAACGGTGGTAGCCACTTCCAGCCGGGGGGAGTGTCCACCCTCAGGCACCCCCAACTGCAACTACCCTGCCAACCACCAGCCCCCCCCACGCCTCAGAATATCACTTCCCTAAATTCTGGCGAAATCGTAATAGAAGTGCAATTATTTAGTTTCATTGTCTCAAAAATATTACGATTAGTACCAGTTTTCGACAATCACAGGACATATTAGTTTACGATATACATCACAACATAAAGTTACGAGATCGGAAATAAATTTTCTTCTGGTCTGTCTGATTGCTTGCGCAACAGTAACCCATTAGTAAGCTTTTGGCCTATTTATTTCATTCAACTTCAATACCCTAACCGTTCGCTCGCACCTTACGATTATCTCCACTCATTAGGTTCTGTACAACATTTGGCTGCGGCTTCTTCTGTACGGAAACTCACATGTCTTCCTCAGATTTGATCTCCTTGGGATGCTTCCGTAGTGCCTGCTTCATAATAGCCCAGTATTTTACTTATGTCCTTGAAAACGAAAGGCTTCGTTCAACTCCAGGACAACATTTGAATAGTGGCTAGCCTCGGAAGCTGCCGGAAGTCCACCTTGACATCCATGATGAAACAATGAGGCTTCGTCAGCAACTAGGTGTACAGTTTCCGGGCCCGTGACTTTCCCACCGTGTTTTGCCGTTCGTCATGATTTGGAGCCTGCTGAACTGACAGCGATAAAAATACAACAAAAATATTATTTCAATACTTATTCTGACTGCTTAATTATAACGAGAGGTGCCTCAGTAGCATTACCACTATTATTTGAATACAGTTAGAGTATTTCTTACAATTCCTCCCTTCAAAAGTTTAAAAAAAAATGTCCCCTGCTTCAATGAACAGACTCTTCAGACATGATCTGGACACGACAGATTCCCGGGTTGACGGAGCGTCAAAAGCAAGCCAAGAAAAGGTCCAAAGAAGCAGAAATCTTGTTGTTCGTCACGGTGAGTGCGAGATTTTCTTTTCGGACGAAAAGCTCTTCCTCCTTCAGGACAGTCATAATCAACAAAATGATCGTGTGTATGGCAAAAGTCTTTCCAATATTCCAAGAGATAAACTAGCTGTAGATCAGAATGTATCGAAAATCATGGTATGGGGCGCCGTTTCACGAAAAGGAAAACTTCCTCTTCTTATCATAGAACCTAACGTAAAAATCGAGCATGTTTTGAAGAACCATCTGCTTCCTCATGCTGCAACGCTGTATGGGAATACACCATATTGTTTCCAACCGGACTCAGCTCCAGCTTACAAGGCAAAGAAGACACAAGCGTGGTGCACGGAAAATTTGCCCGATTTCATCGCAAGCGAAGAATGGCCTGCATCTTCACCGGATCTCAACCCACTTGACTACTTTGTTTGGGGTTATATGCTTCAACATATAGTCCCTACGAAAGGGCTTTCTTTAGATCGATTCAAGAAACATTCGGTTGATATTTGGGACCAAATTCCTCAGGAAATCGTGTGTTCCAGCTGTCTTTTTTTTCAGGGCTTCTGCACAAAGTTATCAAGCAAAAGGGCGAGAGATTCGAATTGAATAAATATGGTTTATTTCTATAACATGTAGCTTTTAAATGAAAAATAAATGCTATGATTTGGTTGATTTGTTTTGCTGTAATCCCATTTTGTTTTAGTGACACCTATTGTGAGAAACCCTGTAAGACATAATAACAACTTCAGTAGAACTCGTGTTGGCTAAGGAGCAACAAGCGAGCGAGAGAGAGAGAGAGAGAGAGAGAGAGAAAGAGAAAGAGAGATTTATCCACGTTCGGAAACGATGTTGAAAGAAAGCGGTGAGTCAAGTAGTACGTCCAGCTCTTGTTTCAGTTCCGACAACAAGACCACAATTGGATCTTTCCGGTCTGTCAAAAGTTGATGAATCCTAAAACAACCACATCTGCACCGCAACCCGAGCAGGAGGAAATAACATATGAATATCTTATTTTGATCCTGATAACTGGCCTTGGTATTTAAAAACACAGCATGCGTGGTAAAATACCTAAGCAAAATACTTTACAATAACATGCAAAATATCTCTCGAATAACAAAACTTGTTATTTTGGATACCTGGAAATACCTGAGAGGTACTATTTTGGTATTTTTTTTTATCTCAATTCAGTATTCGCATAACATTGTGGGAACATTTTTATGGTATTATCCTCAGGTATTTTACCTCTTAGGCTCTTAGCGCTCCTAAATACCCAAGCCAGTTATCAATTTGTAGTTCCTGCTCGGAACCGTCCTAAGTACCAATTTCTCCAATTTTTACCACATCAAAAATGGTTCCGCCGATTGTGACAAATGTGCCAAATGCGGCAATATCAAACCATTGTCTCATGCCACCCCACTCATTAATGCCACCACACTCTCCCATAGAACCCCTTACGATTTGATGCCATTATTTCAATCATCGCAAATAAATATTCCAATACCACCAATATCCTCAGTCAGCCTGTCAAATCCGTACATCGGGAGTCATGCTATACAGTGTCACTCAGCCTATTCTGTTGGTATCCAGTCCAGTTCCACCGAAGTCCGTTTCATTTGTACCAACTGCAGCTTCCAAGGGAGGACCGAAAAACAGATGTCGAAGTCGCTGCATCCACCCCATCTTCCAAGAAACAAACAACAAGTCTTGGGAGTTAACCAGAGCCAGCAAAAAAAGTTCCAGAAAGTCCATGCAGTGACAGTTGCAGCTGGAATTACAGATTCTGGACGAAAAGAGGAAACTTCAAGAAGCAAAAGAAGCGAATAAACGTGAGTACCTTCGGAAACGACACAACAACAACGATTCGATAATTCATTCGGAGGAAGATCGATCGGTTCCAAGGATTTCCGATTGGCTGCACTCATGAAGTCCCATTAGAATCACACCCGATCAGGATCGGTTACCGAATCCGCTAGCACCAACAAAACAATCATAAATTCACTCAGGTTTGGCATCATAGGCCAGACAGCCGATACCCAACCAGCAACCAAGATTTCCAAGGTCTGAAATCAATCCGAACAATCGCTTCACACCAAGGACGACTCAAACGCAAGACGAAAACGACAATAACCTGACGCGTAGCCAAGTTTCACGTGAACTTCCATTGCTCAGCGGTACTCCGAAAAAAATAGTTTAATAAAGTAATACAGAAATAATTTTCTGCATCGACCCAACATTTTGACACGTTCGCTTCACGTTCGACACGTTTTTTCGCTCCGGGGTGACGCCGAATCGCACCTCGGGATTCACGTTGGTCTACAAGCATCCATCGGAATCAAATAAAAGAATACAGAAGTGTTTGCTTCAAATATAGGTACATGAATAAACTATTTCTTGTAAGATTAATAAGAAAAATAATTACTTTCCCCTTATAAATATATGGCTACCGCGTTGCTTCAGTGACGAAAAATTAATTCAACTTTAGATAAATGATAACGTCCAATATTGGAAAATGAACATTACCCAAATGTCAGTTAAAATTACTGTTTATTACCCTTTAATTTTACCGCTATTTTGGGTATTGTCAACATTACCTAATTTTAGGTAAAATAAATACCTAATTTTAGGTATTCCCATCTAAGTGTGTATAACAGACTTCTTCCTGACAAACTAATAACGAAGTGCTGTCAATCGTTATTTTATGATTTTGCCTGTCGATGCCACAGCGATGTCGCGCTACTCGATAAAAGCTCAAATGCAACAATCATGCAACTCATAAGGCCATCGTAAGGTGGATGACGGTAAGCTGTTGAGTTGTGTAGTGGAGAAAATTGAAGAAGGCAAATGTTTTTTTTTTTTTTTTTGACAGTTCTAAGAAAGATCAAAAACAAGCTGGTCGAGAAAAAAGTGCTGTGCCTGAAACTAAGCGCTTTGAAAGTTGTAAGTAACTTGCATTTATTATATTAAGTGTCATGAATGGTTGATGTTAACAATTTGTGTATAAAATCAAAGAGCAAGTAAAAAGAGGCGGAGAGAGTACTACAAACAATCAATATGAACTAGCGATTTGAAATTGGTTCACTGTTGTAAAACCCCTAGGTCCGAAGTTCACCTTGTAGACTGCACCTTGCAATACACTCTTGCGCTTTTCGGTACCTTTCGGTACTGGTATCTTTGTTTTTGTTTTGATTCGCTATGTTATTTTGACAGAATATTTGAGGGTGTGTTGGTGTGAATTACGTTATTAGGGGCGAATCATTAAGCTTGGGACCGAGCTTGGGACCGGTGCACTAGTACTTCCTGAGCCAAAAAATATACTCATTTTCTTCATGACTATCTTGCCACTGGCACTGCGGCCAGATTGATTTTCTCCGACTAATGTACCGTTGAGCGGTGGTTAGCAAAATATCGGTGAAGTGGAGTGGAGTGAATTGTGCTGCTCTCAATAAACATGAAGTTTCATGCTATGCGTTGATGCTATCGTTGGTATTCTTGCTGTGATCCAATGATTATCCTTAAAACTATTCAGGTTAGTTGTTTTTATTGAGTCATTATTCGAGTCGTTGTCAGAATCATAACTATCATATTCTACAGGTGCAGTGTTTACACGAACGAAGAGCTAAAGGGTGTCCACGATGAAATTGCCACACACAAAATTGATTCGCAAAATTCGAGTTTTCATCCGATTGCCATCAAATTTTCAGGGATTGAGAAATAACTATTAAACTTCATTTTACCATTTTACTCGTATTTTATTTACAGTCCATACGCAAATGCCCGCACCTTGGCCTTAACCCCGGCCATAAGATTCTGCACAACCTGTGAATCAACCGTTTTTTGCATGTAAACCCATACTTTCTTCAGTTCCTCGACTGTCTTCACTACCTTAGGTCGTTTAAGAAGGTGCTGCTTCATAATCGCCCAGTACTTCTCGATGGGGCGAAGCTCCGGAGTGTTGGGAGGGTTCGGGACATTTTCGGCACGAAATTGACCTTATTGTCCGCATACCACTTCAGCACGTCCTTGGAGTAGTGGCATGAGGCCAAATCCGGCCAGAAGATTGTTGGGACGTTGTGGGCCTTCAGGAGAGGAAGCAGCCGCTTCTGGAGGCACTCTTTTATGTACACCTGTCCGTTCATCGTGTCCTGGGTCACGAAAGGTGCACTCCGCTTCCCGCACGTGCAGATGGCTTGCCAAACCAGGAATTTCTTCGCAAATTTGGACATCTTCTGAGTGCGGACATGCTCCGGAACGCTGAACTTATCCTTGGCCGTGAAAAACAGGTTGCCGGGGATCTGTTTGAAGTCGGCCTTCACATATGTTTCGTCGTCCATGATGCAGCATTCAACTTTCGTCAGCATGTTGAGGTACAACTTCCTGGCACGGGTTTTGGCGGACTTGTTCTGCTTCTCGTCGCGATTAGGGGCCTTTTGTACCTTGAACGTTCGAAGCCCAGCCTTAGTTTTGGCCTTCTGGACAAAAACTTCGGCTTAGGTGCAGCTTCTTAGCCACATCCCGAACGGAGGCGTTCGGATTTCGGTTGAAGGCCCCAACTACGCGGTTGTGATTTTTGGTGTTGTACGGAATACTTTTTCCTTCACTTCTGGGCTTCCGATCGGTGGTCAACCGTTCCTCGAACCGCTTAATCACTCGCGACACCGTGGAATTCGTGATTCCCAACGTTTCAGCGATGGAACGATGCGAGAGATCCTTGTTCTCGTGATGAATGCGCAAGATTTTATCACGCACGAGCTGTTCTTTCGACTCCATTTACGCGAGTTTTGATCACAGGACTTTAAAACTTGCAAGATGTAAATAATGCACTATGAACTAAATCCACCCAAATTTTCATTAAATTCTACCCAACGGTTAAAAAGTTAGAGCAATTTCATAGTGTGGCAATTTCATCGTGGACACCCTTTACAAGATGTGTACAACCAGTAGAAGAAGGCACACGATAGTACAGCGATGGAATCTGTCATGGGTATTGTGAAATGTGAAAATAAAGAGCATAAAAAAGATTAGAATATGGACAGTATGGCTACGATGTGATTTGATTAAGAACCGGTGTCAACAGCTGAATTCAAGTTTTCTTCTTCAAGGTGATGGGATTTCAGTTGCAGCACGGATTTGGTATGTTACTTAAGAGGATGCAAGTGAAGTCCCTTGCAAATGAATGTGTAATGTCTTCATGACGAGATTTGCAAAAATTGTTTTAGTAACCATGGCAATAAACTTAAGAAAACCTTAATATTTCTGCAGGAAGGGTATTTATCATTCCAAAATAAACTCACTGCCTCCTATTCGTTTCGCAAATTTTATATAAATTATGATCGTTTAATGTTGATCATCTATTTCTATAAATGTTGAAAAGAAAATCTACATTTCTTTTTCTTTTGCCTGTGGACATTTCTTATGCTCAAAATTTGAAACCAATTAGAAAAATCAACCAGAGTATCATAATCAAGTGGGTCCTCCCTTAGCGCAGCTACAAAGCAACACCATGCTGGAGGTGGCAGGGTTCGATTCCCGGTATGGTCTAGGAATTTTTCGTAAAGGAAAATTTCTCGACTCCCTGGGCATAGCGTATGATTGTACTTGCCACAAAATTATACTTATGCAGCTCTTAATTGATAACTGTGGAAGTGCATCTAGAACACTAAATTGAGAGCAAGCAATAAGCAAATTGTGAAAACAATATGTTTGAAATGCTGAAGAAGAAGAAGATCATAATCACGATAAAACAATTGCCAATTCTGTATGCTTGGCTTACATCAAACCAAAATTTAACCAAATCCTGGGTTAATTCAGAATGTACCGTTACCCAAAAAATACTTTCCCGATTTTACAATTTTCCGAGAAATTAATAAACTTTTGATTTTATACATAACATAAAATATAATTCAATATAACTCATAAATTAATACTTCTGAAACAATCAAAAACTTACAAATTTGTAAAATAAATTAAATCTATATTATTATTATGGGTAATTTTATATCAATGATCATGTATCAATAACTCAACATATCTATTTATTATAAATAACCATGCATATTTTATATAGGTAGCAAGATTTTAAGATTTTTATAAATATTAACCTAACTTTACTAAGAAGTTATGTAAAGAGGGACAAATTCCGTTTTTCAGAGATTTTTCCTTCTTTGTACTATAGCTTTAAAAAATATGTTTAAAGGGCGAACACGAAATTATTGCGACACATTCAACAGGACATAACTTTTTTACCATTGGGTAAAAATCAACCAAATTTTGAACACTTTCTCATTGATGTGTATTGTTTACATGCTGTCAAACTCGAAGTCGTGTTTCAACGAAAATGGAGGTGAACCAACGCGAGTCGAGAGAACAAATTCTTTCCAAACACCTGGAATTTCCTGACCTGTCGCACCGGCAGTTGGGAAAAATGTTGAACATTCACCATTCAACCGTCTCCAGAGTGTTGAAGCGGTTCCAGGAGCGGTTGACGTTGGACCACGGCAAAGGAGCTGGAAGAAAACCGGGACCGGAGAACGAAAAGACGGAGGGAAAGGTGAAGCGGATGATTAAAGCAAATCCCAACGTTTCAAGCCGTGATTTGGCTAAAAAGATCGGCATGTCGCAGAGCTACGTCCAGAATGCAAAGAAGAGAGCTGGACTACATACATACAAGGTACAGAACTTCCCAAACCGCGATGAGCGGCAACAATCGACGGCTAAAACTCGGGCACGGAAGCTCTACGAGAAGATGCTGACAAAATATGGCTGCTGTGTGATGGACGACGAAACGTATATAAAAGCCGATTTTAAGCAAATTCCGGGGTTGGAGTTTTTCACCGGCAAGAGCAAGTTCTATGCGGACGACAAATTTAAGAAGAAGAAAATGTCGAAGTTCGCCTCCAAATATCTCATTTGGCAGGCCATCTGCTCTTGCGGACTGAGGAGTGAGCCTTTCGTGACAAAGGGCACAGTAAATGGCGAGATCTACAAATTTGAGTGCCTCGAGAAGCGCCGTTTGCCGTTCTTGCAGCAGCACGACGATGCTCCGCTATTTTGGCCAGATTTGGCATCATGCCACTATTCTAAAAGTGTCCTGGAGTGGTATGAGGCCAATTCTGTCCATTTTGTTCCAAAGGACATGAATCCGCCAAACTGTCCGGAGCTGCGCCCGGTGGAGCAGTACTGGGCAATGATGAAGCGGGAACTTCGGAAGAGCAAGAAGACAGTCAAAGACGAGAAGGACATGTTAAGAAAATGGAAAAAAAAACTGAGAAACTGGTACCGGATGACACTGTAAAGACTTTGATGGAGGGCATCAAGCGAAAATGCGTTTAATTTTACACTCAAGGCTCCATCGATTAACTTTTCTTTTGATTTTTGAAATAAATATATGTATAAAACTACCCTAAAATGTTGGTTTGATTCTAAACATTATAAGAAAATTGGCATGACATTTTCGGTGTCGCAATAATTTCGTGTTCGCCCTTTAAATCCAAACGAAACAATATCAACCCGTGAACATATATTTTTTATAGGTTTCAAAATCGACATGTACTATAGAATCAAGAAATAAAATACATAAATAGATGTACATGTTAATGCAGTCGCCTACATCCGTTGACAAAATAAGTAAACAAATAAAAATAATGAATATGTTTATAATGGCTTCGTCACTACACTGAACGAACGTTTCCATTTTCATTTTGTTTGGTAGGTTTCTGGCCGATCAGATTACCTTGACGACACGTTGGACAAAGTCGATGTCATTTTCAAGCTGCTCACCGGGTTGTAAAGTAACGACTATTATTAATGTTTTTAATAATAGGACATAACTTCAGACTTAACAGTCGCTAACCCGTGGCTCTTCTTTATAGCCGGAAACTTTTCACCCAACCAGCAAAGGGAAAAAAGTTGATTTTCCTTTTTTTTTTTATATGTCACCTTTAAAATATTCACCACAAATATTCTGCAGAGAACAACATTTTTTTTTTCAAAATTTGCGGATTTGCCCCCCCCGGTTTTTTTCCCCCCATTCCACTTTGTTTTTTTCCTCTTTTCGAGTTTGTCTCGGTAGGAGAATTCTTCAGCCATTGTTTTTGCAGGCATTTTCAACGTCACTTAATGCTCAACATCGTTGTCCCATCTTCAGTAATTGTGATCGGGACCACAGCAGTATAGATTCGTTTGATTTTGACCATGTTTAATCGCGAAAGAAAAAAAATCAACGTTCTCACTATTAAAAATAAACAAAAACATGTCGTGTTAATTGGTCAGTGGAAAGAACTCACACATGATTGAAGCAAGGTCTACCAAGATATTTAGCCAAGTTTTTTAACGTAGACTACGTCTTACGGGAAGGGTAGGGTGTCAATTGAAAATCTAAAAATCAGCGACCGTCACGAAATATCGTTACAAATTAAACGCTAATAACTTAATAAATGCTCAATAGGTTTTAGAGATGATTACATCAATCGATTGGAAATTTTCTCGCGTATCAATTCAACTATCAAACATTATCCGTTAACAATTTCAAGCTATTGAAAATAACCAAAATATGAGGTGATGTCTTATAATGCCGATTTTTCAGAGTAAATTTACTCAATGCACTCAATTTTACTATCACAGATTTCAAATGTAAGCAAGGGAGGTCTCATATGCAGCACTGAACGATATAAAATGGGTACACCTTCGCAAATTTTCTCATTCGTGTTGCAGTACTGGAGCTGCGCGGAGCATCGAGCCAGTATGGATTGGCAGCTGGCGCCGGGCGATAGCATGTACCCTGGAGGGTGCACTGCTTCATTCAGTGGAGCGGCAAGACGCCAATTTGGATTTGGCAGCTGGCTGTGGCAAGCACCATAGAAAGTGCAGTGGCGACCTACCAATTGGTCAGGTAGCTGATTGCACTGCAGTCTGTTGTTACCAAGCCGTTGGCTAGGCAACCTTTGCTAGGCAGCCATACATTATGCTGTGGTGTGCTAGGCAGTCGGTTGCTTGGGCAAATAATGTCTTTGTAGCCAGCCGGTGGGTGCTACCACTAGGAGCGAAATAAGGTGCTTGTGTGTGTGTGATATTTGGTAGATAATGTCTTTGTAGCCAGCTGGTGGGTGCAACCACGAGGATCGCGATAAGATGTTTATGTGTGTGTGATATTTGGTTGACATCTTTTGGTAAGGCGCAGAGAGGGTTTTAATTCAAATGCGGACCATTTCAAATCCGTCCTTCTCAGGACGACCAATTTAATTTTGAGAGAGTTTGTTTGATTTGAATGTTTGGTTCTTACCGATTGGCTGACAGCGGTGGCTAAAACAAAATTAGTTTTCTCTTTGTTGCATAGCTTGAGCATTTTGTACAATTTACAAATGGCTACCGTCACGAAAAATTTAAACACCGTACGCTAAGAATTCGATTGTTTCTTGATTGATTTATTTTTGAGACTGCTCTAATCAAGAAATGTATACGATTGCTATTCTATTTACTCATGTATATAAAGTTTTATAAATAAAAGATTAATATATTTCGCATACATATTCATCAATCGGTGTATGAAATTTTTTAAAGAATGTTGCGTTCTGACATGTTTCAAGAAATTCCCTATCACGGACAATGTTTTAATTCTCGAACATGCACATTTCAATGAGTACTGTTATGAATAGTTATTCTGTTGTGTTAAAGATTCGCGTTGGATAGAGTTTTACTTCTAGGAAGAAATAAGTTTTGAGAAACTGTAAAAGGGTGAATAAGTGCAATGCCTATTCGTTTTGATGCCAACCGTTTGCGCAAATTTCGGAAGCGCGTTAAGATCGACCATTCGAAAAATCCTCCGAATTGACCATGTACCGATGCCGAGCGAACTCCACGGCGAAACACGAACCACAGCACAATGCAAACCACAAAGCCAAGAAAAAAAAAAAAAAACAAAAACAAACAAAAAAAAAAAAAATTAACCAACATTACAAAAAAAAAAAATACAATAATATTATCTAATGCTTTAACATATTTTAGAACAAAAACAACAACTATTTTTTTAACACAAGACCTCCCACCAAAAGGGAAAGTCAAAACAACATTTAAAAATAACTGAAACAATGGGAACTTTTAAAGCTTTATCATCGAAAAATTTTCGAAATTACCCCGATAGGGAAAATGGTCTCCAGCTGGTCGATCATATCAACACAATCACTACAGGCAGCACAATTGTTGCCCTTTCATCATACTAATCAGGGTTGTTACGGATATCCGCATCCGCATCCGTAAATGCGGAACATCCGCATCAATTTTAATATTCGCATTCGCATCCGCATCCGCATTGATTCATGCGGATGCATGCGAATATTAAAAAAAAAACAGTAACATTTCTCTACGTGTCGTAACTCGCGAAACTCTCAGTGTATAGCTATAGTTTTTGCACTGGGAATCCACTTGTCATATGCGAAAAAGAGGGAAAAGTCAAGAGATTCTTTCTTATTTTTTAAATCTGTTTCTCGCTTGCTCGCACTTGTATGGCACTTGTTGTCTTCTACCTATCTACAAAAGAGAAAGTGGAATAGCACGAAGTTGAGCCAGTCCAGGTCGCACTTCATTTACGGATGTCTGTCGTTTTCTTTTGTTCCCGCAACGTTGTGCGCTATCGGGTTGCATTTGTGGACTCCGTGAAATCGAAATTGAAATTGCTCGGTCGGATTTGTTTATTGATATTGTAATTGTTTTGTGAAAAGCTAAAGTGAACATGGCCCCGCCAACAAGAAGCATCATTTGGGATTACTTTTCCGCGGTTGATGTTGATAGCGCGAAGTGCAACATTTGTGCAAAAGTGTATTCGAGGAAAGGGCGTACTACTACATCCTTAAAGAACCACCTACATGCAGTGCATCCTGAAAAATACACATTGTTCCAAAAAGTTGAAGAAAATAAAGTGCCTGTGAAAAATACTACTTTAACACCACTTCAGGAATCGAAAAAACAGTTAACCCTAACCGAATCTTTGCAGCGGTCTCAAAAATGGGATAAAAATGATCCTAAGGCAAAAGAGATCGATAAGTTAGTTGGTGAAATGATAGCTGTACAAGATTTGCCGTTCAATTTCGTCGAGGGAATTGGTTTCCGAAGATTAATGCAGCACATAGCCCCGCAGTATCATTTAAATGGAAGAGTGTTTTTCTCAGATTATGTATGTAACACCCTATACGAAAGATTGGCAGATAAAATTCGTGAAATGGTTGATAGAATAAACTATAAGTCATTCACGACAGATATTTGGTCAGACCCCAGTGCAAATGTTTCGCTTTTAAGTTTGACATGTCATGGAATGGAAATGGATAACTTGGATCGAGTGATGGTTGTTCTCAAATGCGAAACTTTTGATGGAAGGCATACAGGTTAGCGAGATTATTTAACTCACTTGTGTTTATTTGCTTCATTTTCATACGAGGGCGATCTTGATAAATTGACTGCTGTTAAAATGGATATGTCAACATGAAATTTAATTAACTCCATAAACTTTTTACACTCATTTTTCTCGAAAAAGTTTTTGTTAGAATTTTGTTCAATTTTCTAAATTATACATTTTTTTGCCAAATAATATTTCTGATTTGAAAATTAGGAAATAATCAATTAGGCAATTATGCAAATGCAAATGTTATAAAAATTATACAAAATATAATTTGACCGTTTTCAGGAGATGTCATTTCGGAGAAGTTTAAAACGATGTTAGATGAATGGAAAATATCGACATCCGAAGTACATTGCATGATACGCGATGCAGCATCAAATATGAAAAGAGCAATGAAGCTTTCCTCATTCGATGATGTAGACTGTACTGCACACAAACTACAAATATGCATACGAAATGGACTGAAGTCTCATCAAGATCTTATTGATCTGATTGAGAAATGTAAAAAGATTGTTACTCATTTCAATCATTCAACAATTGCTCAAAATGATTTGCATAGTATCCAAGAGCGATTGAATCATCCGGTTTGTGAATATACAATCTTCAACATTGCTCTATGATCTGATTATTGTTTTATCAACAGGTTTTGAAAATATTCCAAGACTGCCCTAATCGCTGGAACAGCACTCTAGCGATGCTTCAAAGATTCCTGGAAATCAGAGATTCATTGTGTCTTTACTCAAGCCAAAAGTCTTTGCCGAGCATCTCAGCCGATGAGTGGAAAATAATGGAGGATTGTGTACTTATTTTGGCACCATTTGAGGAAGCAACTCGTGAGCTAAGCAGTTCATCTGCTTGTATTTCTTCAGTGATTCCTATTGTTTTCACACTGACAAAAAACTTGGACAGGATAGTTAATGAGTCGAAGAAGGACAGCTTGCCTTATACGGTAGCATCAACAATCAGAGAAAGCATGAGCCAAAAATTCATGAATTTAGAAAATTCATTTTTATTTACGATTGCAACTTATTTGGATCCACGTTACAAACACAAACATTTTGTTACTGACGTGAAAGATAAAGTTGAAGCTGAGATCATACGGCTGTGTTGCACAAATTTGAATGAACCTACTTCCAAGAAATGCAAGATTATCACTGACTCTGACACAAAACAACTCTCACCAAAGCCTGTAACTAGCCAAAACCTGAGCAAAGGATCGACTTTTCATCAAAATATGCTTCTGTATCTGGATTCACTAAGCGATGATGACGAAGAAGACAACATTTCAATCGACGAGGAGCAAAAGATGAAAAATGAACTTTTAAATTATTTGAAAGAGAAGCGCGCAAACATTTCAGAAAATCCTCTGGATTGGTGGAAAGCCAGGCTTGGAACGAATAAGAGTCTCCGTGAATTAGTAAGACGTTATATGTCTCCACCTCCAGCTAGCATCCCCAGTGAACAACTGTTCAGCAGCGCTGGACAAATCTATGACTCACTTCGTACTCGTCTCAGTGCGGAAAAAGCAGCTAAGCTGCTTTTCTTGAAGCATAATTTGCCTCTGACTAAATTTGAATATTAAAAATAACGCTATCTGTTATGTTCTATTAATAAAACCATGGAAACACCTTCCGTTATGCTTATTTTATTTTTTTTTCTAATTTTATTGCTCACATCCGCATCCGCATCCGCATCTGCAGATGTCAGGGTTCAACATCCGCATCCGCATCCGCATCTGCAGATGTTTCAAAAAACACATCCGTAGCATCCCTGATCACACCCCTCCCCCCCCCCCACACCCAAACCACAACCTCTACCATCCCCAACAACCAAACCCACCGTTCCCCCCCCCGTCCCCCCCCCCCTTCCACTATTTGTAAAACTTTCAACAACCCCACCTCCCACAGCAAACAAATATCATTTAACCAATTTATTTTACTCTTCTTTAACACCAACTCTACACAACTTACCCTACGATCGTCCACATTCTGCAGAATCCGGTCCTGTCTTGAATAATAGCCCACTAATATTAAAAAACTCGAAAAATTCAGGACCAAGTACGCGTATCTTTCAAGATAAGCAATAAAGGTAGTTGGAATTAAATGGAAATTACTAATCATTCTTCTTATTTTCAAGTTTTTTTTTTCAAATTCAGCTTATTTTGATTTTGTTTTTTGCAGTCCTCACTATCGTGTGTGAGTGTGCACGAAAGCAATGAATTTGTTTCAATACACGCACATCGTCAAAAAAAGGTGCAACAAAAACTTTGTAGCACACTCATGAATCATGTGTCACGGTTGACCGAAACGATACAAAAACTGACAGCGCAACTCATCAAAGGCAATTGTTGAATTTAACAACACAGCTTTAGTTTACACAAACACCTCCAAAATCAGACGATCAACAATACACTGTACCCAAACACTATCCCAAGTACATCTAATTCGATTGCGCCCTTTTAACCATGGACCCAAAAGGGAAGGACGTAGTTGTGCCGAAGAAACATTTGAAAAATTATGGATCACTATTGTACTAGAGAATCGGCTTCTAGTACTGGCAAAGTGCCATGTATACTAGATCATTTTCAATGTTGCGTAGACGTGATTTAGTGTACATAGTAGTTATGTCAGCTGATATTTACAAACACAACTGGAATCAAATTCAAGAAAATGCTGTGATCACGTTGCCCAAATCCAGGAAAAACATTTAGCTGGTGAAAGAGGAGCGACGATATCTGCTGAAAAAGCTACTGGAACACGAGAATGACCTGGAGACACAAATGTGTAGGCCCCCGGATAAAATTAACGATACTATTACAATTGGATAGGATACAATAGCAACAAAATGTATTGTCGACCATGAATCTTACTGTTCATGTAGAAGAAAAATAAAAATGCTCATTGTAATTACAATAGATCTACTATACACTTCATATTCTAGAATTTTCAACAATTGTGAAACAATACAATTAATTGTTACTAACTCAAATTTGCGGTTTTCCGGGTTATCACACCCTACCATATGCATACCTGTAATCTTTCCCAGCTCTAAGCGATGCGTCTACTACAAGGGTATCAATAAGGAGAATGATTCCTTTAGAATCACAAAACTGTACAAGTTCAAAAGAAAATCACCACAAGAATGTTTTGAAATACAGCCGATGAGATGCCAGAAGAAACTCCTGAAAAAATGTCTAGAGGAATGCCTACAAACTCCTGAAGAATACCTATAGAAACGCCAGAAGGAATATCTCAAGGAATGGTTGAGAACTTCTCATAGAATCTTTGAAAAATTCTATTAAAAAAATTTAAAGATTATCTCAAAAAGTTTATGAAGAAATCATTTTGAGGCACACGCACAAACTGACTTTCAAACTGTCGGCTGTCACTTAAGTGTGCCCCTAAAAATTTAGCTCACATCGAAGAACCTTTCATATGTTTTGTTAAATTAACAACGCGGATCAAAGTAAAAACGAAGATTCTTGTACAGGAAAGCGGAAGAATGTATTGCGTGGTGCAAGGTGTCAGGTGCCAATTTTAAATCGCTAGTTTCCTATTGGTTGTTGGTGTCGGTGTCAATCGTTTTGTTTTGCTTCGTGGGCCTTAAACAACACAATGAAAGTAGAATTGGTAAAAAGTTGGATCTTGAAATGCACACATATTATAAATTTTGGGTTTTCAAGTGGACAAGCAATTATCAAAAACTTAAAAATCTTGGTTTATCTCAAAAATCTGTAATCTTTACATACAGATATCTGTATCAAAAAAATGATATAAATCTGTGTCAGTCTAGATAAATCTGTGCATGTGACAACCCTGTACGCATTCCACCTTGGGATGACGATTTTTCATACAGCGTGCATTCGAATTTGAACGGGAGGTCAATTCACTTCGCTTATTATTAATTGTTCAACATTACACAAGCAACACCCAAGTTTTATAACGGTTGAAAATACTAGTATATGACTAGATTTGGTTATAAAGAAGTTTACTCAGCATAAAAGCATGAAGATGTGTTACATACTCGGGTAGAAGGATAATCATCTGGTTTCTAGAAAATCGTCCTCCGCCTGCATCTATCATTCTAAAATGCGATTTCAATGTTTCGATATCATCCGACGGAGGATTCATTCGATAAAAGGAGGATTTTTGGGTTCAGTGTAGAAGGACTTTCAACATCTTAATTTATTTACGAAATGTCAAAGTTAAGTGACAAATGCACCAAATAAAACACAGCCTGAAAATAGTGTTTCTAACTTACTCTAGTTTTAAGGATTGAATAAATCTATATATATAAAAATGGATTTCTGTCTGTCTGTCTGTCTGTCTGTCTGACCCTAATAGGCTCGGAGACTACTGAGCCGATCGTCGTGAAAATTTGTACGCAAGGGTTTTTGGGGTCGGGGAAGGTTCTTAAGATAGTAAGAGACCC